>JASDQU010307939.1:199122-209129 GCA_032191745.1 Picea mariana
ATCCAAGGCCATGTGGCGAGATATCAGGATTTCAGGAATTTATGAATAATATGGTAAAAAGAAAGATTCAACGAGAATCTTTGATTTCCAAAGGGAGAAAATCTAATGGCAACTATCGACTGTCGAAACATCGAACATAGGACATTCAACGTTGAACGTCGATCACCGAAGGCTATGACCATGTGGTGATATTTCAGGACTTCGGGGATTCGAAAGAAACAATGTTTTGTGCTGAATGTGGAGACCATTTTTAACCATAGGATCTCAGTGGAGGATGTGGGCCATTGATTTCCTCCGATGTTCGATGATCTAGGAAATTAGACAATCCCCTTGGAAGTTTCGAAGCCAAAAGTTCTGAAGTGCCAAAACCTCTGCTATGTAGACTCTTAGATCTTGTTTTTCATCGCGAGGTCACGAGGATGATCCTGCTAGCTTTTTTAAGCACTTAATGGGAGATGGAAACTTTTGAGGAGTATAATAAGATGGTTATCCTTATTAAGGGACCAAAAATGAACCAAAGGAAATGTGAAAATTTGATGCACCACCCCCAGAAAGGGTATTTAGGGGTTGGGTATTTTACATAGGAGGGGATGGGAGAGTCTTCTAGAAAATATCCACTAATGAGAAATTGATCTAGATGTGCCACAAAGTGCCCTAGGCCTAGCCTTTTATTCAACCATCTTATTGGAATTTGGTAGGATTGATGTCAATAAGATCTACCAAACATTCCTTGAATTCTTCACAAGCAATGTTTCCCCCTTTCTTTTCTTTTGAGTGAAAATTTGTATTAAAATCACCTGCAAATATGAAGTTTGGATGGATGTTCCTTTTGCGAATTTTGAGAAGGGAATTCCAGCAAGAAACATTTTCCTGAGAGAGAGAGATAAAATGCATGTAAATATTGAATATGGAAAAGGACTTACTAGATGGTAGGTGTGTCAAAATGGTTTGTAACCATTAAATCATACTTTTCCAATTTTCCATCTTGAAGACCAAAGGATCCCAGGGAGTGTAAATATTGTCTAAGGCACCTCTAGAACCAACCTCCAAGCCTTTTCATGAATTCCAAATGTAGGTTCTTTATTGAAGGACTTCTATTCAATTTTTTTTCTTGGAGTAGAAGAACTTGGGGTTTTCTAACTTGACCAAATCTTGAATTAAATAAATCTTATGTATACTCTCAAGTCCTCTACAATTCCAAGAGAATACCTTCATCATTTGGAAGATTTTKGGATTCATTTTTTGGATTGGTTATATCCACCTTGATTTATTAAATCCCGGGACTCCTTTTGAGTATGACCACMTAGGGTTCCCTATTTCCCAAGTTCTATTTCCTTCCTAGCTATTGATTCACACCTTTGGATATTTGATTTTTGTTTTACCTTTTAGACATGTTTTTTTTTTGGATAAATTTATATAAAACATGACCTATATAAGATATCATTATCATTAGAGTGGTGTGTGAATGCCATTAGAAGGTTTTATGCATTAGGGATGGGTACTAGAGCCTTGACCATGGTTGGGTCACGAGTCGAGGGAATTAGTACCTAAGTTAATATTCTTGATCTAATAGGCCATGATCAAGGCCTAAAACTACACCATAGTTCCTTTAAAGTGAATCTTTGTCATATAAGTAGGATATGGGTATAATAATTATTTTTTTAATAGTAGGAATGGGTCTCAAGGAATTTACCACAACAAAGTGAGGACAATAAGGGCCTTATTCCATAAATGGATTTGTAAGGCTCAATATCCACGAACATCACCTTCAACATAATCCCTTTAGAGGAAATATTTGGCCTCCAGGTTGAACATATGTACCATTATAAAATATTTTTCACTAGGGACATGTGCATTAAGTAATTAGCCATAGTAAAGTGAGGAAAATAAGTACCTTGGGCCATTTATGAATCCTTTAGGGATTAAGGGAAATAATCAATGCCCTAAACCACATAATATGTTGTCTATAGGGAATCATGAACCTTTGAGTGAGATAAGGGTATTGTTATAATATTTTGTGTATCAAAGATGGCTATGAATGATTTAACCATGGTTGGGGGATAAATCCAAGGAATTAGCCCTTGAAAAAATATTATTGGGTTAATAGGCCATGATTAAAGCCATGAACTACAACATGAGACATTTAAAGGGGATATTTTGCATATGGGTTGGATGAAGTTTCCATTAGGATTTTTTGTGTAGTATGGATTTATGTTGGGGACTTGACTATGATTAGGTGATGAAAATAGGGTCCTTAATCCATAAAGTATGGTCAAGGCCTTTAACTACAACATCATCCCTTTAAAGGGGATATTTTTCATATGAATAAGAAAGGGTTTCCATTAGGATTTTTTGTGTAACCGGGATGGGTATTCAGGCTTTGACCATGATTAGGGTATGAAAATAAGGTCCTTAATCCATAAATGAGTGTAACTAGTCTTATGGGACTTGGAATATTCTTCAAACAACTAAAAAAAAACTTTTAGAAATTAACTTTGTTGTGGAGGTGACCACCCTTCAAACGTACATTTTTCAAAGACATTAAAAGGTTAAATGATTGAATAATAGCTAAACATCTATGACCACCCATATTTCTCAATTATGTCATCCCTCTATTATTTCAATGTTTAACTTGTTACGTCTGCATTCTCAATCAAGGTATTTATCATACTTATGCATGGAAACAATTCCTCTTTGTATCCCACCTTGTGGAATGAAAAGACCTTAACATTGAAATCCTTGGGTTCTTGTCCTTGGCTTATTTTTCTGCTCGCAATCATTTGTGGAAGTTTCAACATCATTGTACATATCATAGAGGAATGAATAAGTAGGATTTGAGGCAATGTTGAGCAGAAACACTATGTCCATGACACAATGAAAAGACACAATGAAAAGAATTCTAATGCTCTTTGTCATTAATTGTATAACAAAATTACATTCACAGATATATACAAGCCATAGAAATAGCCTTGTGTATATTATCTACTATATAATGTACATCTAACTGTCTTATAAAATTATTACATGACATCATGAATTTCTTTTAGTCTTCTTTTTTTCTTTCCAGTTATTAAGAAAATCATCCATGTCCATGTCTTCGTTTACGAGGTCCTCATCAACAGATGATGTTGTTTAAGTCCTTTCACGTCGAGTACGTCTAGTCTCATACCCACAATGTGGATGCTGTTGTGAGGGACCATCACCTGAAAAAGTAAAAATTATTAAATTTATATGGCCAATTTTTAAATATCATTGAAGTAGTTCATTAATATTAAAAAAAACTCTACAATGTAATTATTTACCTGGTCCTCTAGTCGACACTATTGGAATGGATTCTGGCTTGTTCACCTGATCTTCAGGCCAAGGATGATCATCTATGACATTCTCTTCCATTGAAACGTCAAAATTTATAAGTACAAAATTATTAAGTATATGATTAATATATAGACATTTTACCATTGTGGGCCTCAGTCACAGGAACATCTTGGTGCTGCACCTCACTGGGATGAGGCTGCTGGGGAGCACCATGATCTTCTGGCGATGTTTCACTATCAATGTTATGTTGTTTAGTACTAATGGTTTCGTTGATAGTGTTGCTCCCCTGATTAAAACAAAGTAAGAAATTAAATTATAGATGATATCAAACATTTACGCATTTTATAAGTAACGAAAGGTGAATGTGGACTGATTTTTATTTACCTTATCCCGTAAATTGGATCTTGGGGTCTACGCCATGCATTTCCTATGATCAACCACGACTTTATAACCGTACTTGTAACCAAGTTGGAGGTCTTCCTCCGTGGTTTCTGTTCCGAATTCGTCACCCTACATTGCATAAGGGTATGATTTTTTAATGATTTTCGTTGCAATTACCTTAAAGTTGTAAGGTGATACAAATAATATTCTTAAGATGTTCTAGTACTTACAATTCGTGACTGTAACCTCGAGTATCCGCCATGGCCTAGCTTGTGTTCGCCATATTTGGAAATCCTTTCTTTGGTTTCCTTCGAAGTGTCAGGCAACCTATCATCAAAATATTCAAGTATGTTATATATAACCACACTTTTATTTAGATCTAAAGAAAAATAAAGCTAGTAATGAATTCAAAAATTTGTAATTTACCTTGGTGTACCACTTATTTGTTCTCCTATTTTTTTTCAAAATCTTCTCTTTTTCATCATCAATGATCACCTTACAATCCCTCTCTGGAATTGAGGGAGGAGGCTCATACCAAGGATTTATTTCCAAGCTTCGTGTATAAACATCCTGGGCATATTTTAAATATTCACCCGCTGCATATGTGATCTCTTTTGTATTGAATCTGTCTACACCAAAGAGGCCTTCAAGATAATCCATAAGTTCCTTTTTTAGGTTGGACTTCTGGAAATTCCACCTCATGCGTAAGGTTGCCCCAAAAATAGACAAGGCCTTGCTCTCTACGTGCCTATAAAAAAGGTCATTTCCTACACATAAAAATATATGATCATTAATTTAAAATTAATAATCTAGATGATTTATGTATGAGTACAACATTAAATGATTAAAATACGAATTAAAACTACCTAGGAGTCTTGATTGTTTTAATGTAAGTCCATTATCATCGACCAAAATTGTGCATGGAAGGGTCCCCATGCTTGTCACACATCTAGCTCTAGGAAGAGAAACCATCTCAACCACATCACTATGATCCTCATCTCTGCCAGAATCTCTAGACTCTGATCGAGGTGTGGATGCGTGCCGGTAAATGTCATGGATCCTATCTAAATGAGGTGTGGAAGATGGAGAAGTAAATAGTGCTCTAGTAGCTATATGACCGTCCTCATTAGGAATTTGTAGCGTCGTTGTAGTGCCACTACTACCAACCCTAGGTTGAACAGGCTCCAAATATTCCTTTATAAAAAAGAAAATGTTTTTTTCGTGAGATAATGTAAAAGTTAAAGAACAAAGTATCATAATTGAACATATGATTGCATTAATATATATATATATATATATATATATATATATATTATGGTTTTACCTTATATGTGTTAAGTTGTGACATAAGGAGCTTGATCCTTTCTTTGACGTCTGGGGTTTGTTCTGGACAATCTAACAAGATAACAAGTTCCTTATTAGCTTTAATGATCTTTTTTTAAAATAAGAGCATCGGATAAGTGCAAGAATAAAATCCCTCCTCATTGGTGGAATCATGATCCACATGGCCTGCTGACTACATATAATTTCAGCAAAAACAATGTTATTTCCATAAAATTATATAAGAAAATAATAAAAAGAACGTAAAATAAAAGTGGAAATTGATAATCATTTACATGTTCTATGGTTGGCCCTTTTCCATGATCATCCTACCACATTAAAATATAATTAGAACCCCCAAATATTTAAAAAATTGTTAATGATAAGAAAAAAACAATGTTAAAGATAATATTTACAACAATATTAAAGATAATAAAAAAATACAATGCAATAAGTAGAGGTTTCTTAAAGAGGTGTTGCATAAGAACCTGCACACTATTTGTTAATGTTTCTATTCGATTCAAATGGTAATCCACTAATAACTCTTCCTCGAGAGCTATCTTTTTTATTGCGCATAGGACTACTTGATTCTCTTCACATCCCTCAAATATACAATTTGGTTGTTTGTTTGTTGTCTCAGGTCGTGTGTTGTTTATAAACCCTGTGATATTGCCGAAAGATTTAGTCCTTCCATCAATATTGATAGTCTCTCCCTTATTTTTATCCTTGTTTATTAGTTGTATATAATTTGCGGCGAGTGCATATCTCTGTATACTTCATATGTACCAAACCAACCACATCCAATTGTTATAATTGTAACATAGTCTGACATAGTCCATCAATTCAGTTACTATATTGTATTTTACAATTATTCCATCCATGGAAAATAGTCCCAAGCCATGCAGGGAGGATGGTGCAATGCGATATGTCCTATTGTTGACAATAAAGTCAACATCTATAGGAGGTAGTTCCTTAGGTACCCATTGTTTCACCAGATTTTTATACCTGAGTGGAACATCTATGTATCCTATGCTCTCATCATTATAAGAGCATGATCCTCCTTCGGCAAAAAAAAATTTCATGTGTCTACAAAATTTTATTCTGACTTTTTCACCTCTAGTCCTTATTTGCTTATCATATCTACTAGATGCAGTCCCATTTCTGACCTCTATTTGTCCTAATATTTCCTCACTCAACGAAGAAATATCTGACAAGTACCTTTTTGGTTGTACCTTCAGTTGCATGTGCACGTGTTGTTAGTTAGTAGTCCATCATCATATTCACAAATCTAAATAAAAATTTTATATCTTTAGTTTTGGATGCACAGTTAGACTAGGGTGAAATTACCAATATTAGTGGTCAACCACCTAATTTAATTTGATATCCCTCTTGATTTTGGACATATTAAGGACATATTAAAAATGTGAAAACACTAAGGACATGATAAATTTATCATATGGATCTAAGAAAAAAATAGTATTAAGGTTGTTGTTTGTTGGATTTGTGCAAAATGAACCTAAACAAAAAATTATCACTTGAACTTACGAAATTCCATAACTTCTAGAAATGGTATAGAAAAATATAAATACTAGAATAGGATAACCCAACTAGGCATCCTCTACTCAAGGAAGAGGAACCACACAACACAAAATGCCTCTAATTTTTGCAAACCCCCATGTGTTGCATTGTCAACTCCCACAAGGCCATCCTAAACCCCAATACTATAGGGAAACAATATTAGTTTTGTAGGAATCAAAGAAACCTAGGTTTGAACATGAGACATAACAACATGAAACCGATATCACATACAAAAAGAAAACACACAAGGATAGATCCAAACCAAAAAACATGTTAACAAGGAAAACACATACTTTTTTGTGTGCTAAAGACCAACTCAAAAATAAAACACATATGGACAAATCCAATTTGAAGAACACTGTCACAAGGAAAACACATCCCTTTCTATGTGCCAAATACCAATAATTCCAACCAATCTACCAGTGTATGCAAGAGGTAGCAATGAAACTACCCACAATCCTATGGAAAAACAACCGTCCTCCATGAAATGTTTTACCACACATCGACAACGACTACAAAACACCATAATCGAGACCAAAACCAAGAGAGGAATGAAAAACATGGAACAACAACCAAATTCCGTAGTGCACCATGATCACCAAGACAACCACAACAAAAAACCATAATCGAGACCATAGCCATGAAACCCATGGGAAACATAGAGCACCCACAAAATTTTAGGCTATGCCACAATGAGCACAATTCATGGCCCACTAAATTCTATAGTACACCACGATCTCTAAGAAAACCACGACCAATCAACATATTAGAGACCAGATATAGGAAACTCCATAGTGCACCACAACAACCAAGATAAACACAACCATATATCATAGTTGATAATACATCTAAAAAACCCATGACAAGAACACACCACCCACCAAATTCTAGGCTACACCATGACAATCATGGACCACCAAATCCAAACAACAACAAAAACACATGCTAAACCATATTGAACAAGGAAAATGAACATCAATTTCCTCATATTCATCTCATTTCCACCTCATGCATACCTTCGTACATGAATTGGTAACCTACAAGTTTTTTTAAAAATGGAAAATAAACATATATTCCCTCATATTCATCTAATTTTCACCTCCTTCCACCTTCATATATGAATAGGTAGCCTCCATTTCCCTCATATTCATCTAATTTCCACCTCCTTCCACCTTCATATATAAATAGGTAGCCTCCATTAAAACTTACAGAGTTGAATAAGTAGCCTCTATTAAAACTTATAGAGTTGAAGGAAAATTATTATTTTTAGATTTTGACATAATACCCTAGAAATCCCAAGAGACATTTCCCCAAATCCAATAAGAAAAACAATAAATCCACATATTAAATGTTCTCAAAACCTAGATTAATATGGAATTTTCAAATGTCCTAGGTAAACATAAGAAATATTTTTCTATTTTGTAGATGTATGATTGAACCAATAGAGAGAAAGTGTACATGGAGCTAAAAATCCCATGTAGCGACTAATTGGACCAATAAAGAGAAAGTTCATAATGCATGAGATAAAATTTCCATATAGGGACTAATTGGACCAACAAAGAGAAAGTACAAAAAACATAAGATTAAAGTCCCACGTAGGGGGGTCTATTGAAGGGGAATTGGCTTTTATTCATCCAAATTGGTTGTAATATCTCTAGTTTATAGGTAGCATGGAGAGCCATAGCCAAACTGGACACTACCCGTATTGTAAAATAATATAAATCTATCAATTTCTTCATAAACAAGAGGACCTAATTGTTGAGAACCAAGCCTCTATCTTCTCATATATTAGTAGAATCCATGTTAAGGAAGATAATCATAATACAGGGTCTGTTTTTATCATGGAGTGTCTATTACAACATAAGAGGAAAATCAATGCTTTAAAGTAAGAGTGCATATGTTGCACTAGAAAATCTCAAATTTGTCAAAGAGATTCCAATATGTTGCTTTCAATGCCAAGATGTATGTCGGTTAAATGCCTATGAAAACAAAGAAAAAGAATATGTTCATCAAATTCCTCTAGATTTGGACATGGTTGGGGAGGCTCGAGACTCTTATCCCTATCCAATGGAGAAAGAGGAAGCTCACAATATGAATTGTTTTCATTAATTTCAGGTCTTTGTGTACTACAAAGTCTATCTAGTATTAAGTGTCATCTACAGGCTTTGTACTAGTAAAAGTTCACAATCCTCTACAAAGGATAGAATTGCATTTTTGGTAGACAAGCATCAATTGTTTTAACAAACTATGAATCATAGACTATGGGACAAACCACTTTTTTGTATTCTTACATTGACCAATACAATTATAAGAGTCCAAGTGAAAGAGTTTTTTTTAAGGAGAGCCATGAGAGGTGCTGCAATCTTTCCATAGTTCTTGACGAACTTGCAATAATACCCTGTGAGGCCCAAAAATCCACGCAAGCTTTCGAGAGTCTTAGGGTGCGGCCAATCTTGCATAGCTTCAATCTTTTTCGGGTCCACCCTGACGCCATCCTTGCCCACGAGATGACCCAAGTATTCTACTTCGGATGCACCAAAAGCACATTTGGACTGTTTCAGGAAAAGCTGGTGCTGAGAGAGTAGGCTGAGAACTTGATCCACATGAGTCAGATGGTCTGTCCATGTCTTGCTATATATGAGGATATCATCAAAGAAAAATAAGACAAAATGACGAAGAAAAGGGCGGAAGACATGGTTCATGAGGCTCTGAAAGGTGGAGGGGGCGTTACACAACCCAAAGGGCATGACCAAAAACTCGTAGTGGCCCTCATGAGTGTGAAAGGCCGTCTTAGGAATGTCGTACTCTTTCATACAGATCTGGTGATAGCCCGAGCGAAGATCAAGTTTGGTGAAGAATTGGGCACCACTCAGCTCATCCAAGAGTTCATCAATGACAGGAATGGGAAATTTGTCTTTGATGGTGAGTTTATTGAGAGCACGGAAGTCAGAACACATTCGCCGAGAACCTTCTTTCTTTAGTACCATGAAGACCGGAGATGAGTAAGGGCTCATACTCGGACGGATGACTCCAGCAGTAAGGAGTTCCTGGACTGTTTTTTCAATTTCATTCTTTTGTACAAAGGGGTGGTGATATGGACGTATGTTGGGGGGGAGGCTTTCTGGGACAAGGGGAATGGAATGATCATGGACACCGCGAGAAGGGGGGAGTCCTTGGGGAGTGGAGAAGACTGTTTGATGTTTATAAAGGAGGGCTTGGAGGTCTTGGGGCACATGTGGGATCTTTGTGGCTTGTATGGCATGGAGTTGGGCTATGACACCCAAATGACCTTTTTTGAGGAGTTTTTCCATGCGATGAGAACTGATGATTTCAGGAGAGCCCGCAGTGATGCCTTGAAATTTATGTTTGTGGCCTCCTTGGTCAAATTGCATGGTTAAGTTCTGAAATTCCAT
>JASDQU010307939.1:209229-221187 GCA_032191745.1 Picea mariana
TCCCGAGTGCTATTCTCGGTGAGACTATAGCAGTTCAACGACCGATAGGTTTATCTACAGAGGGCTTCAGGAAATATAGGCCGGTCCGTACACAGGTGTTGTCTGATGCGCTACCACTCGAAGGGGTACCAACAGGGGTTACAAGGGTGGCCAACAAACGTGCGCTTAAGAACCACTTGTATTTCCTGTGTGTATGAATCCCTCAACCGCGGGTTTATGCGCGTAACGACAGATCTCTGTGGCTTAAAGATGCCGGAATATGTCTCTACCCTGAAAAAAAAATACCCACAAATTCTGCCAAGGAAAGTGCTCTAATACCACTTGCAAGATACCAGATATATAAAATATGCAGAACAGAAATGAAATGCTAGAAATGACAGAATAACAGTAAAATATCCAGCATAATCTTCACAATACACAGAAATGATATACGAAGTAGCAACAGAAATAGCACTTTGAATCAGATAGCAATGTTCACGGGCCTCTTCGAGGGGGCAACCTCCAGTCGAGCAACGCTCTATTACAATAATATCCAAGCTAGGGTTCTCATACCCTCGACTCCTATTTATACTAAAAAGAAGCATCTAGAGGAAGATCCTTCTAGAAGCGGAAGCTTCTATTAGGTCTTCTTACATCCGCCTTATTCTATTTTATTGAAATGTCTTATTAATATTGACCTTTATTACATCCGAATACATTGATCTACCTATGTGCGGGTTAGGACCTTAACATAAGTGTAGTGATGGGGAACTAGCTGGAAGAACTAGTTGCTCATTACATTTTTCAATGACTTTGCATACATGGATGGCAATTTGAATTACATTGTAAATCCATGTGAAAATATACCAAAAAACTATTGGTGGCCATGAATAGGAAAATAAAAATGTGGTTACATGCCAAAGGTTGTCATAGTCATGAACAAGGCCCAGTGGAACTAGTCTCAAAATCAATTTGAAGATATATGTATAACATGGAGTACAATCTAATCTCCCATGATCACTGAAGTCATATAGGTACTAGTCCAATGAAAAGCAAGCAACAACTCAGGAAATTTGTGGCCACATACTAATGTCTTCAAGTATTATACACAATCCGCCAAAGGTGAAAGTCTAGATCATGTGAATAAAGGAGTTGAGGTCGAACTGAATGAGACCTTGTTTGATTATCGGTCATTGTGTTATATATTTAACAAATGCAAGATAGCCTACCAATAATGAAAGTAGGAATCAAGGAGCCAAGTACATTCTTACAAGTGTGAATAAAGGAGTCAGGGTCAAACACTAGAAGAATACACCGATTAGGAGACATTGATGTATTCCCAACTGTCGATGGCGAGAGAACCTACCACTAATGACTACAAGCCTCAAGGAACTCATAGGACTCTAGGTTTCTATAACAACCCTAGTTTAATATATGCTTAGGGATTATTAAGAAAAATTAATTAGGTAATTAATTGTCCTAACATGGTTTTAAGTAAACAAATATTGGATACTAATATTAATTAAATATTAATTAATTAATTAATTAATTGTTATAATTTTGATTAATTAATTAATTGATTAATTACCTATTACATTCAATAACATGGGTAATAAATTTAAGAGGGCTAATAAGTTTAATTGTTTAATTAAATGATTTACGTATACGAAGGGGATAAGAAACATTAAATAATAGAATAAGACATTAACTAAGAGGATAAGATCATGAATGTGTGGATAAGGAAATTAATGAGGAGGAAAGGGTCGGTGAAGGGGGGCTATGATGGGAGGAGTCTTATGGGAAGAAGGAAATATTTTGGGAAGGAGGAAGAATTATTGGAGGGGGGGGGGAGACTATATGGGAGGTGATTATTTTTCTGGTGGGGGGAGTTTGTTTTATGGGTTTTTGGTGAACTAGAAACAGGGGGCACTGGTTTGTTGGGGATTTTGGGCATGGGGGCCAATATGTCCATACGGTATCCTGGAGATAGGAAGCCGGATAGGATGCTCCTAGCTGGTAGGGAGGAAACACGATTTTGGCAGAGTTGGTCAGTGCATCAGGCAGCAACAAAGCAACAAGCTGGAAAACTGGGTCAATGGAGAAATTAGCATTAGGAAGAGGTAAATTTGTATTATTCTGTTAAGAAATTCTTATTCTGTTATGAAATTGTTGTTCATTAATAAATTTAACATGCGTATACGATGAATTAAAAGAAATTACTGAGTTTTCTGTATATAAGTAGAAGTTTATTGTTTCAATTTATGGATTTAATAGACCTAAATTAATACAGTCTCTACATATGGTATCATAGCCTTGGTTCAAAATATGGAACCAAGGGCCTACCTACCCACCCAGAAATTTAAATAAACCACACCCAGAAATTAAACACTCCTATTTAGTTATAGTAAATCCGTAAATAAATATATGAGGGTAAATATAAATTTGGGCCTGAGGGCCAAGCCACGAGCTCCAGCTCCACGTAACCTGCAAGCCAAACCCACTAATATCTATTAGATGTAGATCAATATGCAAAAGACAATTAATTATATAATTAATTTTACTTAAATTTTTTTTTTATGTAAAGACATTTATTTAAACTATAATATATATATATATATATATATATATATATATATATATATTAATTAGATATTTACATAAGCATGATATATTAGATACGTAATAAGCATTATGTAAAAGACATTTACTTAAGCTGTAAAAATAAATATAAATAAATAAATAAATAAATTTATATGTGCATATAAATGGAGTAAAAAAAAAATTATATAAATATATATAAATAAATACTTATAGATTTAACCTAAAAAAAAAAAGGCATTACCACATGTTTATGCACAGATCCAAATGCGTTCTTTAGTGGGGCAGCTAGTGAAGGCATTTGCAGATCGGAAAGTGAGAAAAACTTATCTTGTGTTGTTTATCGAACCTACTCCAAAGTGAAACAATATTTATATTGAGTCTGGGTGTGGAAGATCAAAGTTTGGTGCATGGCGTGTGTATTCTAGGACATATGTTGAAAGGATTCTTCCAAGTGGCACTGTGTTAGGGAAATAACAACTCATCTAAAGGTAGTGTATTAGCTGTAAATGCGAACCATAGAATGCACCGTAACAGTGTTGATGAGGCACACAATTCTTCCTCCTCAAAGCAGCTATGAAACCTACATGCTAACCAACTGTTCCACCACCCCTTCTCAAGCTAGCTATGAGACCTACGCACTAACCAACTATGAGACCTACGCGCTAACCAGCTATGACATACAATACCTATCATAGTTATAACATACAACACAAATCCCAACATTAAGTATGAAGCCCATAAGGTCTGGCCAATGCGTTGCACTATGCATCTGGCCAGAACCAAGCCATAGCTCGAATGCAACCCATCAGGAGCACTGTGTTGCACAATGCATATGGCCTACACCAGGCCACAGGTAAGAAAAATCTTCTCTCTAGTGGTAGCGCTCCAACCTCATGCTTGAGGTTTCACTCATTATTCCTCACCCTGCACGGGGTAGCATTCCTCCTCCTCTTCCTTCCTCATGACAGAAAGGTTCAGTGATCAATCACCAACAAGGAGCCTGGAATATCCCGTACTTTTCCATGCTACCTCTCCTGGGGCACACAATAAAGAAACTCCGATAGACTAGACTATTATTCCTTGGCTACCAATGACTAGCAATGACTACCGGAAATGATAGACAGTATTTACTGAGACTCAAAGTAACTCACTTATGTAAATTTTAAGCACCCGAGAGCCCACAGGAAGGGTAAAGTTTACACAACGGGTAAATAATTTTCTAAAAAAAATAAAATATACATATATAAAATGATGAAAAACAGAAAAAAAAAATGACCTTGTAGTTGTCAATACAACTATCTCTGTTGTTATATTCAAATGCTTCTCAACTAAAACGCCTCTCAACAGGAGCTCACAGCTTGCTATGCTCTGGTATCACTCACTCAAAAAAGAAAAACACTTCTGCAAACTACACAGTCACAGGCTTCATTTAAAAAAAAAAAACAGAACCACAGGTTAGCAAAAGAAAATGTATTGAGGTCCTTGGGTTTTGAACCCACTACCAACCCACCTAGCAAATGCCATGAGAAATATCCCGAAGGCCAATACCAGTGCCAAGCCAAGGGAGGATCCCACGGCCATTACCAGAGCTCAGCCACAGTAGCAGAGAGGGAGAAGCCGAGGGTGCATTTGCGTAGGGAGATAGGCAGCAGCGATGGAGTGTTAGGTTTGAGGAAAGTTTAGGGTTTGATTAAGATATGTGTAGGGTTTGGAATGAGAATGGGTTTGGGAGGGGCACGTGGGCCTCATGCGAGGACCCACTGCCTAGGTTAAAAATTGTTTTATTTTTTTATTTTTTATTTTTTATTTTTTTTATTATTTTTTATTATTGTTTTGCGTTAAATCTTAATGTTACATAATTCGAAATAATGGTTTAAACTATTTATAGTTTAAATTTAAATATAATTTAATTTATAATAATAATAAAATTTAATAATTTTAAATATAGTTTTTTTTAACTATTATTTTTTTTATTAATTAATTATGTTATGTTTAATTTTAAATATAATTTAAATATAGTATTTAACTATTATGTTTTAATTAATTAACCATGTTATGTTTTAATTTTAAATATAATTCAACTATAGTTTTTAACTATTATGTTTAATTAATTAATTATATTTAAAATTTATGATTCATGCTAGATTTAAAACTAGTTAAAGTGATTAATTAGTTTTAAACTAAAACACCAAGCTAAGAACCTGCAATACAACACAAGTCAGTGGAGTCTGAGCACATAAGAGCCATGCATCAAGTCACATGGAGGAGGAGCTCATGAGGGGAGATCAAGAACCTTCAATACAACACGAGTTAACCACGATTGAGCGCCCAAGTGTCAGGAATCATGACACAGAGAGGAGGATCTCACAAGCAGGATCAAAGGGCGCGCACTGCAAAACGAGAATAAAAATAAATAAATAAATAAAACCGGCGATTCAAACAAGACAAGCGCCAAGTCCCTCCACTCCATTCCACCAGTCAAAGTCAATGCTAAATCTCAATGCATCATTCAACAATGACAACACTAGGCACCAAGAAAAAGCTCACAACTCAAGCATCGGAGGATATTTAGTTGTAAGTGAAAAGTTAAAAGGACTTAGACTAGGACAAGTGGGAAGGAGGTGGCATACACACTAGGAGAGCAAGCAAGAGGAATTGGCAAGTATGGCGCAAGGCTAGCATAGCTATAGGGCAAGGGAACCAATAATTTTTCTTTTAGGGCGAAGAAATCAAGCTTAGACGCTTAATCCTAATCCTAACCTAGCCAATCCCCTAAAGAGAGTAATGTCTGTTTACAGAAAAGTAAAGAAAACTTACGCCTAACCCTGTTTCTAGTTTGAGTAGCACCAATTTGAAACATCCTTGAACTCACCCTGACAAATTTTGTTGATGTAGGTTAAAGCATACAGGATGGTCAGGACTCGAGGGAGTCAAGGCAGGGGAGCATCGTCGCAAGCACCGCCAACACCAGCAGCACCACCGCCACCATCACCTGAACTAGCTCTCATATTGCGCTCGTTGGAGGCCATTAATGAGACTTTAAAGGGGTGACAACCAGCAAGGACTGAAGTGGAACCCCCACCATATGGAATGGGTAATCCAGAAGCATCAATGGATTCAGGGGGAGGAACTCCACCCGAATACATCATGCAAGAATTGCAGAGAATCAAACTTTTGAAGTTTTTCGGGGGTCATGCTAGTGAACACGCGGAAGCATGGTTGGAAGACATGACAAGGTGTTTTTCCTTAAGGGACTACACGTCCAACTCAAAGGCGAAGATCACAACTTTTCAGTTAAGAGACAGTGCCTTGAACTGGTGAGGCAACCTGGAAAGACAAATGCACCTTACCCCAGACACCGTATCTTGGGAACTTTTCGAAGAGAGGTTCTGAAGGAAATATCTACCAGTGTATTACGAGGAACAACAGGTAGGGGAATTTCATACCTTAGTACAGGGAAACAGAACTATAGAAGAATATGAGATCAGATTTATGGAATTGGTCAAAAATGTTTCATATATGAATAATGACCAACGATAGGTAGAATGCTTCGTCTATGGATTAAACCCTAAGATAAGAGCTATGGTGCAGATGTCGAAACTGTATTCAGTAGCGGAAGCGATGGAAAATGTGTGTTATGTGGAGGAACACATGAACTTAACCGGGGGTACAAGACCAACATTTCTACATTGTCCTGGATTCGTAGGGAAGGCCCTGTTATCCCCGATATCTAGGGATAACTAGGAGATCATGTCTCGAGGCCCACATGGTCCTAGACATGGAGTATCGAGAGCAGGAGCGACTTGAGCATGGCCCTAGAGGGCCCATCTTTTTTCTTCTCAGCCAACTTTGTCCTGTCAGCAGTACCAACCTCCATCACTACCGACCTAGGCTTGCATTGGAGAGGACTCTTGCTCCATGAGGTAATTGGTCCAAGGTATCATGGTATGTGTCATATTTGATCATTATAACCTTCTTATGTATGCATTAAGTTCCTTTCATTTCGGATGACTGCTTGGATCTTACACTAATCCTCTTGACCATTGTTGGGGTAATTGATGGGGCAACTTAGCAAGCCGGTATTCATGGGTTTTTGTTAGCCACTAAGGGGGGTTTGCAGAGCCATCGTCCGCTCCCACCATTTTATCACTATTTCATCTTATACCCTGCTCATCCATCCCATTCCCCTAGTCTGGCTATTAGGATGAACTTCCAGGGTACATCTTGTCTTGTGGGAAGAAGGGGCTAAAGGCCCAGGAGGTAAAAGCAGCTGGTAAAAGATAAAAGCCATAGGAAAATAAAACCTAGAGATGCTTCGCCCAAGGGATCCCCAAGAAGGCAATAAAAAGCCTCTCGATAAGAAACTAAGGGACCCTAAGAAAAATGAAATAAATAAATGCAAGACCTAACCAAGAGGATGGGAGGTCTCATCACGAGCCGGCCCATTATGTTCATAGGTATTTAGCGGAATGACATTGCCACCATCTGGTCACCAAACCAAGGMAGTGACTTTTGGTTGCATGGCCAAAGGAAGGGGGGTCTCATCACGAGCCAACCCTCTCATTTCTGCAAAGGTACTAGTGGGTAACGCTGTCAGATCTGGCCACCAAGCCAAGGAAATGTCCTCTTCGTCAAGGCTTGTAGTAAAAATGCAAATAAAGAAAGATAAGGAAATAAGGGCTTGGAAAAAATGCATCCATGACAGGTACAGCTCGCTTCCTACAAGGGCACCCACAGACAACACAGCCCTTGGTCTGAATATGACTGGACATCCCTAAAACCATATCACCACATTACACATGGCTTGAATGATCCTTTGAGGGGACTCTCCATTTCCTGTGGGTATTAGCCCAATAGGTGGCATTTTTTATTGCCTCAACCTTGTATAGTGGGTCTGTGTAATGTCTTAGAGCTATCAGATGGTTTGTTAGGGATTTCATGAATACGTTTGATAAATTTAGTGATGAGATATGATTTACATTGCTATGATGTCTAGGACTGATGAGCCTCTGGAGGGCATAGTCTTTGATGTGCAGGACCATGCCCGGTGG
This sequence comes from Picea mariana, assembly GCA_032191745.1. Classification (NCBI taxonomy): domain Eukaryota; kingdom Viridiplantae; phylum Streptophyta; class Pinopsida; order Pinales; family Pinaceae; genus Picea; species Picea mariana. Next base: position 216,861 of record JASDQU010307939.1, read on the forward strand.
ACAGGTACCAGACGATCGGTGCACATGGGGAGATGATTAGCTCGGACCTCCATGGGGCTGAAGAGCCCATCAGATGGACGTTGGGATGGCAAAGGAAGGACAAAGTTGTGACGAGCCCTTGCACAGAGAAGAAGAAGAACGCCCTTATTAGGATGTTTTGGAAGAGACTTGACCTATGGGGATCAGCCCCTTGCAGATGGGACGTTGACCTAGATGGATTAGACGCCACCCAGGACTAGTTGGACGCCTTTTGGAGCAGATGGCAGTGTGCTGGGCTTTCTGGGCACACATAGCAAGTTGCAGAAGCCCCAGAGGGGCCAACGTCTAGCTTGTGGGATGTTGATTATGCCCTGAAACGACCAACATCTCCCCTATAGGGGATTGACGTCTCCATTTTCTGCTCATTTTGGCATTTTTAGCATGTAAATGTGACAAATAATTGAATTATGTCTTGTCAGCCTTGTCGGCTGTTTTGTTGACCTATTTTGTTAATTAAAGGTCATAAGAATCATATAAATAGAGGATGTTTTCCCCTCATTTTATCATAACATAACTTGCTCTCTTGGAGAGATATCATTTCTAGTCTTTTGTCTTGGTTATTCTTCTCTTTTGGAGTGAGGCGCAACTTCTTGGAGAGCTATTTTTTGGCAAGTGGTGCTTTTATTCATTGGAAGGTTTACAACTAGGGTGTGGATTATGCTTTCTTCATGATCTTGTAAGTGTTTTTTTCATCAAAACTTCTTGAATGAATGGTTGCTGATTTAACATGTTGCATTAATTGTTATCTTGTTGTCATTTGCTTAATTCTTGAAACCCTAGGGAGCCAACACACAAGTAGGTTGCGACTTCATGTCCCCATGAATAGAGCTTATAGACATTTGATTTGAAGAGTTTTAGCCTAGCCATAGCTACACTAGACTCTCTCTTTTCTTGAGTTAGTTTTAAGCACAAATTGAAGAAAGAAGGCGTCCTAGGCCTACTTTAGTTTACACCTAGGGTTTACTTCTAGGGTTTGAAAATCCTTGTATGAAGCAACACTTTTCAGCCCTAGATTTGTACTTGTAAGCTAGCTGTTTTGCCAAAGAAGTCTTAAGGAGAGAAGAGGAAGCTTTAGGCCTAGCCTTAGATACACCTAGGTAAGTCTTTCCTTCTTAGGGTTTAGGGTTGGTGGCCTTGCCATAGCAACAACATCAAACCCTAACTCTCTTTTCCTTGAGTTTAAGTCTCTCCTAAACCATTAGTCTCACTTCAAATTGACTCCATTAACCCAAGGCACTAGTCTAGAAACCTTCTTGAGCTTGCTTATGCCTTAAACTCTCTCTTTCAAACTACTTTCAAATTGAAACCCTAACTAACCTAGCGTCTAACCCTAGCTATTTTGAACTAACACTAATAAGATGACCTCTTGCTGATTTTGAACTTGTGCTTGGATAGAAATGTACGGCCTAGTCATCTTATCATAGCCATAGAGGTTTATTGCAATTTTATTGGTTGAGTTTGTCAAAATGTCACTTCTTGTCTAGCTAACCCTAATCCTACAACAAAAATTATATAGGTGGCGTCACACCTTCTTGATCTCTCATTTTGACTTGCAACGTTGTGACATTTGTCATCTATATTGATAGACATTGAGTTATTAATTGCATCTATAAGCTTATTGAAGAAAACATTTCACTCTTTGTATTTCATTTTGACCTATTGATTAGGGCTGACGTCACATCTATAGCAGCAACAATATAGGTGACGCAACAACATTATGTATATGAGCTGATTTGAGATATTTATTGCATGGTAATATAATACAAGGATTGATTGTTCACATTGAATGCTCTTATCTCTTGATGATCTTATTGAAGAAGTGATATTAGTCATTTGAATTTGTTTTGCCAATCATTGACTTCGTCAATAATTGCATTTGATCATTTTCTCATGTACATTAGAGGATAGTCATTGATATTATGAAGTACTAACCCACTGCAAGCACATTTATAGCTTTATTGTCTTGTCTCACAAACAGGTGCCATCCAGTGGAAGACATTCTTCTTGACTATCTCATCTTTGGCAGTAATCTGTAAAGGGAACCTATCACTTTGATCCATTATACCTTTTCCCCTTTAGAAAACCAGATTACATAGGGACGTCTCCCTTGGATTATCCCTCCTAAATAGAAAGATCCCCCCATCGAGGTGACAGTGGGTGGGGAAGCTCATGTTACACCGGTTTTAAGCCTTAACTCAAGCTGCCTAAACCCTTCCTACAAACCGTGCGATAACATTTTGGCATCGTTGTCGGGGAACACTGAGTCTGCATTCCTCAACGACATATATTTGGTAAGCCTTCCTTCAAATACCTTCTCTTGTAAGATTACCTGGCGACTCCACTACCTTTTCCCCCTATTTCTTTGGTAGTTTCAGGGAAACTATCTGGCAACTCCACAAAACAGAAGGAGGTACAATCACCCTCCTCTAACTTTTAGAAGGAAGCCTCCCGCTAACTCACCTGTTGTCAAGTCACTTTGGGGAAAGAGACTTCCTTTGAACATGTCTGCCTCTCAGACCAATACAATTGACCCAAGCATTAGTATGTCTTCCATCTTGCAAAGGGTCAAAAGAATTCGTAGAATGTTAGAAATCCCTTTTCTAAAGAAGCAGGATTCGGATGACAAATTACCTTCTAAGGGGACTCCCATACTATTGCATACTGGTCATTCTGGGATGAATGAACAAACATCTTTCTTAATAGATTTAGATTATCCCACTTTAGTAGAAGATACAAATGGCGGTGATTTTCCTGTTGATGCCCCTGATACCTCAGAAGATCCAGACAAGGATTGCTATCCACCACAAAGAAAAAGTAATTTCATTGAGGGGCACAAAGATGTTTTCAAGGACATAAAAAGCATCATCGTTGTGGATGAAAACCCTTGGTGTTTTCAATGCAGTGAAGCACATTGGGAACATGAATGTCCTTGCAATAGTGGTGATCATCAACAGGCAAGCCCTCAAACAAATATCACCGCTAAAGAGAAGCAAGAGGCCATCAAATCAACAGAGGAAGACTTTGACCATATTAAATGGCCCATGAGAGAAGAATACGAACAACTCATTAGCAGTATCAAAGCTCAGGAATCAGAGACTGTGAGAATACAAGAGAAGACAGAAAATAATGTGAAAATCCATCCCTCACAGCAGAAGATCTTTATAGCAAAATCCCACCCACCGCCCTCTACACAATACACCAGGGCTATTCGAGGAACAACTAACTTCAGAGTCAAAGAATATAAGAAGGGAGACACGGTTGGGATGTGGGATGCCAATAAAGGAAGGCCTACTAATATCACAGAAAACAATCATTTTGGGTTTGGCCCTTCTAGGGTTAGAAAGAAATCAGTGAATGACTCATATTATTTGTCTACCCTAGAAGCAAGAAGGCGCCCATTGCCCATTGGTGGACGCCTCCTTAAACCCCACCCTGGTGGTGGGACATGATCCTGTAGGTAAGTATTCACTTCCGTTTATTATACCGCATTGTTTGATTTCTTTTATACACATATCTTGTTTGTTTTCTTGTTTCACTGCCTTATATGCACATTTATTTACTGCCTTATATGCACATTTATCATTTATATGTTATTGCTTTACGGGGTGGCAATACCACCCCGTCTTTTTTCACTGATGCCTTTTGTCGAGTGTGAGGAGGTTACAGGTCTACGCCAGAGATTGCTGAGGTTCTCATACGCTCTACAGTTAGCGCATGTCCCCGAGTTGGAGCCAGATGTTATCCCCGATATCTAGGGATAACTAGGAGATCATGTCTCGAGGCCCACATGGTCCTAGACATGGAGTACCGAGAGCAGGAGTGACTTGAGCATGGCCCTGGAGGGCCCATCTTTTTTCTTCTCAGCCATCTTTGTCCTGTCAGTAGTACCAACCTCCATCACTACCGGCCTAGGCTTGCATCGGAGAGGACTCTTGCTCCATGAGGTAATTGGTCCGAGGTATCATGGTATGTGTCATATTTGATCATTATAACCTTCTTATGTATGCATTAAGTTCCTTTCATTTCGGATGACTGCTTGGATATTACACTAATCCTCTTGACCATTGTTGGGGTAATTGATGGGGCAACTTAGCAAGCCGGTATTCATGGGTTTTGGTTAGCCACCAAGGGGGGTTTGCAGAGCCATCGTCTGCTCCCACCATTTTATGACTATTTCATCTTATACCTTGCTCATCCATCCCATTCCCCTAGTCTGGCTATTAGGATGACCTTCCAGGGTACATCTTGTCTTGTGGGAAGAAGGGGCTAAAGGCCCAGGAGGTAAAAG
>JASDQU010307939.1:226438-263189 GCA_032191745.1 Picea mariana
CAGAAAGAGATTCACTATTTAGTTCATATCATTTTCGGCGAAGGAATCTTTGTGGACCCAGAAAAGGTAAAGGCCATTATGGAGTGGCCAGTGCCGAAAAATGCCCATGAGGTGAGAAGCTTCATGTGGCTAGCAGGTTATTACCGTAGATTTGTGGAAGGATTCTCAAAAATAGTGAAACCCATTACCACTTTGCAACACAAGGGGTTCAGGTATGGATGGACACTAGAATGTGATAGTGCATTCATTGAGCTTAAGAGGTTACTAAATAGTGCACCAATTCTATGAGTGCCATATATGGAAAAGGAATTCACATTCTGCACGGATGCCTCAAAGCAAGGGTTGGGGTTCGTGCTAATGTAGGATGGAGGAGTGATATCCTATGCATTAATGAAGTTGAAGAAACGTGAAGAGCTATACGCGACTCATGATTTAGATTTGATAGTTGTAATGCTAGCTCTGAAAATTTGGAGGCACTATATTGTGGGGCGAAACTTTTATGCTCAAAATGGACCATCAAAGTTTAAAACATCTCTTCACTCAAAGAGATCTGAATGCCAGGAAAAGCCGATGGAGTGAGTTTATGAGTGAGTACGATTTTGGTATTTCGTACATCAAGGGAAAGGAAAATGTGGTCGTTAATTCCTTGAGTAGGAGACCACATATTTTCTCTTTGGTACCCTTAAAGGTCAATCTGAGGGAACATGTGTTAATACAACTCCAAGGAGACAGTTGGTATTTAAGGGTTACTTCAAACCTCAAGAGCGGGAGGCGGTTAGATCCAGAGTATGAAGGGTATAGTCTGGAAGCGGATGGACTGTTAAGATATCGAGGAAGGATGTACATCCCTAAGAATGGGGATATTCGAAGAATCATATTGAAGGAAGCCCATAGATCACTTTATTGTGCACATCCGGGTGTGAAGAAGATGTACGCAGATATAAGGAAGCTATTCTTCTAGGTAGGCATGAAGCGCGATGTAGTCCATTTCATCGCCAAGTTCCTAGAATGTCAACAAGTGAAAGCTGACCACCATCACTTGGCAGGCCTCCTACAACCACATGATGTTCCTATGTCCAAGTGGGAAGTCATCTCTATGGATTTTTTTGTGGGGTTGCCATGCACATCTCATAGACACAATGTTATTCTTGTGATAGTGGATAAGTTAACCAAGAGTGCTCATTTTATTTTGGTTAGAGACACTTACGATGTCACCGATGTGGCATGTGTGTTTGTAAACAAGGTTATCCATTTGCACGGGATACCTAAGAAGATCATTTCATATAGGGACTCCAAATTTACTACTAGGTTTTGGACAAGTTTGCAGTCGGCGTTGGGGACTCAGTTGAACTTAAGCACAACTTATCATCTTGAAACAGATGGGCAAACTGAGAGAGTAAATCAAGTCATGGAAGACATGCTCAGGATGTATGTCATGGATAATCAAACCCAGTGGGAGAAGTACCTACATTTGGTAGAGTTTTCCTACAATAACAGTTTCCATAGCTCCATCAGAATGCCACCCTACAAAGATTTTTATGAAAGGCCATGCAGAACACCATTGAGTTGGGATAGAATAGAAGTCCGAGTAACAGTTGGGCCAGAATTGATTCAAGAGATGGAGGAACAACTGATTCAGATTAGGCAGAGACTAAAGGAAGCACAGGATAGGCAGAAAATTTATGCCGATGCACACAAGACCCACTGAAGTTATGAAGTGGGAGACCATGTTTTCATTTGTACCATGCCTAATAAGAGTAACATACGGTTCGGGAAGGGGACAAAGTTGTCACCTCGATTTATAGGACCATTCAAAATCCAAGAGAAAATTGGACCCATTGCCTATCGTCTCGTACTGCCACCCTGCTTGCATAAAACTCATAATGTATTTCATGTATCTGTTTTACGTCATTATGTTGTTGATGAATCACATAAACTAAATTGGAAGGAATTGTAGGTATCGGACGTGGGAACTCTCACGGTAGAACCATTACTCATATTGGACCATAGGGTCTGACAGCTCAGGAACTATCTGGTAGACCAAGTTAAGGTCCAATGGGACAAGTATAGTCCAGGATCTGCTACTTGGGAAGACACCGAGACACTACGACGAGATTGTCCCTCACTTTTTTTGACCACCTCGAGAATATGTTTCTCGAAGGTTGGGTGTATGTAACACCACCTTTTGACTTATACAGACAAGATTACCTAAGGCCTATATACTTTATTTTCTAGTCACAATGAAACTATTAAGTGATACACTTAAACTTTAAAATGTATGAACTTTTATGAATGTTTAAATGTTATTGATGATGATGTATATAATGTGATCTACTAGGTGAATGTAAATTTTACGAATTTTTAAATGTTATTGATGATGATGTATATGATGCGACATATGGTGAGAATGAAATTTTTTATGAATGTTTAAATACTATTGGAATGATGTTGGATATGATGCAATCTATTTTGGTAAATGATAAACTTATGAATGGGTGTCAAAATTGAATAATGGAATATTATGAGATCTATTTCTAACTGGAAAACTTTGATGTTAAGTTGTTGGTACAGGGATACCAAATTGAAATGATGATAGTATGCAATTACATGATGATAATGCATAGAAATGTATGAGTTTGTGTTACAGACTAATCTGCAGGTTATGGGCTATGAAGTAGCCAAGGGATAATGATGATGAAAGTGGATATCATGACCACTAGCCGAGAAACATTATGGTATAAATATTGTATGTGAAATTATATTGGTTTGTATGCATTGCTATGATATGTGGACCAGTGCAGGATTTCAGGTGATGACACTACCCAAAACCGAATAAAGGATGACAAAACCCCCAACAACACGGTGCCACTGTATATTCCATTGTAGGGTGTGGACCCTAGTTATGATTAGGAGGGGTGGAGGCATTTCCCACTGTGTATCATCCGAAACCTGAAGTCATGGGAGGACGGTGTTAGTTCATGCTCCCCAAGACGTGTGATGATGAGTGTCACTTGCCTGCTAGGGAAGCTTGGTCGAGATAGCGACACTTCCGCTTACGGGTTCTATTTGGAGTTAGGTCAATATAGTTGACGCTCCAAGATAGTCTAGCAGAGGAAGGATAGGAATGGAGACGGAAGTAAGTTAGGGAGGAATGATGAGTAGAAATAGTTGAGAAAGTATGGAGATTTGTCTTATGGTGGAATTTAATGTTTTCCCTTCTTAAAAAAAAAAAAAGGAAAATGTGTATATATGAATATTCATAATTATGTAACTAAACCACAATTGTCTAAATAAAATTGTTCAACCGGATAATTGTAAATAAAGGATTTCTCAAACAATTGATTGGTTTGTTGTCTTTTGTAAAAGACTAGTCTTGTTGACTGGATTGAATGCATACATAAATTACTAAAGGATGATAGTTTTTGATTATTAGTACATGCACGAGACTTGTATGTACTAGCTACACATGCATTTCTTGTACATATACACTAGTATGTATGAGTTTACTTAACTAACTTACTGATAATGTTGGTTAATTGTTATGAATGTGTGAACCATGTTTCTTTTCCTTTGTACCATAAGATACCTTAACTTTGGGATGAAGTTTCCTGAAGGGTGGGTGTATGTAACAACCCTAGTTGAATATATGCTTAGGGATTATTAAGAAAAATTAATTAGGTAATTAATTGTCCTAACATGGTTTTAACTAAACAAATATTGGATAATAATATTAATTAAATATTTATTAATTAAATAATTGTTATAATTTTGATTAATTAATTAATTACCTATTACATTCAATGACATGGGTAATAAATTTAAGAGGGTTAATAAATTTAATTGTTTAATTAAATGATTTACGTATATGAAGGGGATAAGAAACATTAAATACAAGGATAAGAAACATTAAATAATAGGATAAGACATTAACTAAGAGGATAAGATAATGAATGTGTGGATAAGGAAATTAATGAGGAGGAAAGGGTCGGTGAAGGGGGGATATGACAGGAGGAGTCTTACGGGAAGAAGGCATTATTTTGGGAAGGAGGAATAATTATTGGAAGGGGGGGAAGACTCTATGTTGGAGGTGATTATTTTTCTGGTGGGGGGAGTTTGTTTTATGGTTTTTTGGTGAACCAGAAGTAGGGGGCACCGGTTTGCTGGGGGTTTTGGGCACGGGGTCCATAATATCCATACGGTATCCTGGAGCTAGAAAGATGGACAGGCTGCTCCTAGCTAGTAGGGAGGAAACACGGTTTGGGCAGAGTTGGTTAGTGCATCAAGCAGCAGCAAAGCAACAGGCTGGACAACCGGGTCAACGGAGAAATTAGCATCAGGAAGAGGTAAATTTGTATTATTCTATTAAGCAATTCTTATTTTGTTATGAAATTGTTGTTCATTAATAAATTTAACATGCGTATATGCTGAATTAAAAGAAATTACTAAGTTTTCTGCATAGAAGTAGAAGTTTATTGTTTCAATTTATGGATTTAATAGACTTAAATTAATACGGTCTCTATAGTCTCGTTTCTAGAAAGATGATCTGAAGTCTATGGAAGGAGACCCGCTAAAAGGAGAGCATTAAGGCACCTCTCATCATTCAACATGAGGTACAAAGAAGGAGCTTCATGATTTGGAGGAAATTGGATGAAGAAAAGTTTCACGAACCAATGACCCTATGCATAGTTCTCATGTGCCAATTGCAAGAGGTACACAAAAAAAACCCTTTGAATAACAACCAATGAAGAAAGCTGCTAACAAAGGCGAGGAAACCACCAATAAGGCTAATGGCATCCAAGACACTGCATGAATCCCAATGCGTGAATGGATGTCTAGCCATTAAAGAAAAGGGAAACCGCCCATTCAATGACCAATGATGAAATCTCAACATTTGGGTTCAAGGTTACCTACCAATGATGACAGCAGGACCATGGTGCATGATAGGAATACAATATCATGTTATTTTGAAACAAACTGAGGGTATGGCCGACATGAAAAGTCAAGAGTTCTGAAGAATGGCTGGCATAGGTTTATAGAATTCCTTTTAAAAAGAGCATGAGACATATGGAAGACTCTGACAACATAGACTCAATGATGAAATCATGAGATGCAGGAGGCATCAATGAAATTCTCCATAGGGACTAGAAGAGTAACCAATTGATAGACAAAACTCTTTGTAACGAGCTCAACTTCCTAAGGCCATGCTAAACCCAAAATTATGATAACAAATGGACTCAATAACTTTGTGCTCTGTTAAACAGTGATATGATTGCTGCCAATATAAGATAATACTCCCTTACCGTCTATCTTTTATAGGCTCAATACTGCAAGCAAGAACATGAGATGTAATCACAACTTAACACCCAAAAATGTCCTTTTTCATGATCTTTATTCATCTTGGCGTGAAAAGGGAATAAAATTGTATCAAATAGACGTCCTTTCAAATCCAATTTACGAGTGTGAAAGAGACAAGTTCACTCAAAAATATTTTCTCTTTTTAAAAACTAGTTAGAAAAGAGCTTAACTAAGACTCACAACCTTTCAAGTCCAATTTAATGAGTGTGAAAGGGACAAATTACTCGACAATATTTTCATTTTTTAGACGACTCCAAAAAGAGCTTAAATCAGAATCGCTTGGGAGTTTCTAGGCGATAAGTTATGGAGGAGTCCAACATTCCCATGCTGGACTTCTGTGGAATGTTAGTATCTTATGAACAACCAACATAATATTGGGAAAACCCAAATCTCTCCAAGTCGAGGAGGATAAAGTGCTAGCAGAGGTTATCGTCTCTGTGATATATCGGATAATGTCTCTTACTAGAAAGGACATAGACAGGGGCATTGGATACCCCACAAGACCATCGTAATGGAAGGGAACCTCTCCAAGACTTGAAGGGAGATTATTTGGGGAGAGTAGAAATCCCTCTTATTAAGAAGTAGCGCTATCAGAAATGCTGACAAAATGGTTGAAGGATGAATCACCCTCCATAAGGAGAGTTGGATTAACCAGAGATTGCACTGGTACATCCACTTATTCAACCATCGGTTGAAGAGGATGTGTGATAACAGGGATAGGGGACACATCACCCTCGAAAATGGAGGTATGGTCAGGAGAGGATTGCACTGGAATTACTTTCGTCTCATTCAAAGGAGAAATAGGGTGTAGGGAAACCACAGACACTTCAAAACCTAAAGGGCCATCAGGTGAGAACCAGACTTCTTCTATCCCAACAATATCTGAACATAAACGAGTAAGGTGATCTCATTCGCAAGTCCTACAAAGGAATTTAGGTTTATGTCTGAGACTTCTAGGCTTCTTGTTGCCCCCAACGTCATTCACAATGGTTGGTGACATGCTCTCAATGTGACTGGTAGAGGTGAGAGACTCATCTCCTACATGATGTACAAAGGTTGGAGATGTGACATTGATATGACTCATGGTGAATAGAGTGATGCCCCCATAATGACGAGTAGCGGTTGGGCACAGGTCATCAACATGACTTGTAGAGGTCATTGACCCATATCCAACATGACTAGTAGAGGTTGGTGATGGAGCTCCAGTATGACTGGCACTGACTGAACTAGTGGTGGATTATGGAATTTGATACCAAGGTCAAGGGAAATATTGTCTTTGAAACATTACAGGCCAGAAAGGGTTCTTCTTTACCCCCTGTCCTTGTCCATAAAGATAGTATCCTCTACATAATTGATCCAAAGATGTTTGTATGGGCATCATCATTGAATTATGTGAAGAGGCAGAGGTATGATAAGAATTATTCAAGTGAGGATGTATGTTTTCATCATGTGAAGGGATTCCTTGAAGAGGGTAGTCTGAGATGTAAAACTAATTATCCTCGTATGAAATACCTGAGGATATATGTGGACTTACCATGGGGAAAGTGTTCGAAGAAACTAGAATGGCGGATGAAGGATACATGGATGGGGTGTAATACATAGAATAAGAACCCATTTGAGTACTGGATCCTGAAAGAGCATGGCTAGGAATGGATCGGTAAGAGGGGAGGTTCCAACCTCCCATAGTGAGAGTTGGTTGAGGGACATGAATCATATCAAACCAAGATGTAGGCAGTGGGGCCATGGTGCCCCGGGATCCAATGCCAGGATTCATATAAGTGGGCCAGGGAGAGGATGGAAATGGTTAAGGCACATTCGGCATATCAATAGGAAAATGATTAGACACCCAAGGCATGGACTAAGTTTCATAATTTTTCATACCATTATGAAAAGAGGATGGATTCGTCCCCATGAAATGGGTGAACATCATCGGGGGGGGGTAGAGGTAAATGAAGGATCCAAAGTAAATCCACTATCCATTATAATGAGAACTCAAAGAATGATATAAAATCTCTAAGGCCTACTAATAATCAAAGAGCACAACAAAAATCAAACAACCAATATGCACACAAATGAGGTAAAGTGGCTGAAAGGGGCCTCCGTCCCTAAAGAAGGTATGTATTTCCCAAGAGGATCTCGAGACTCGCTGCTAAAGATATTAGGTAACATAATTAGTTATAAGGGCCCTCGTGGGATTAACAACCAGTAGGTCAAATCCCCCCGAAGAGGTAATAATCCATAAAGGTTGTGTGATGTTTGAGCCTTATCTAACCCAGGGTACTTGTAGAATAAACCCTGCAAGTAACCTTTATGGAACCTAAGTCAAGAAACTAAGAAACCAATGTATAATTGATGCATAGGTGAGCAGTCGTAAGTTAGGTCCATCGTATGGGTAGGGTATCAAAGACTGAAACCTTGAAATAATCGCCTCTCATGGAGGTAAGGGCACTAGCAAGATCCCCAGATATGAATAGATCCCTAGAAATGTCTCTGATGCTAAAAGCATATCGAGGGGATATCCCTTCAACCAACCTCACACGAACTTGTGATTAACTTAGGTGTAAGCGGAGCTTCCTGATATTACCAATTATACAATGGATTTCTCCACTCCCTTTGTCAGACACATATGTTGATTTAATAGCCTTGGAGAAGTTTACTCACAAAATCCTATTCCAAGGCACTAAATTCTAAACTAGTTTGTGCACCCTAGAAAATAAAATAATGACTAATCAATTTTAAATTGTAGTGTTAATTTTAATGGTCATGCTTACTCAAAAAGGTATGGTAGTTAAAATCATGATGTTATGACTCAACAAGTAAAGTAAATATGAATACAATGCAAATTCCTAACTTCAATTTTCAATGAATGATATGCTTCTTAAAATAATGCAATTTTCAATTTCAACTCTATAGTTCTAAAGTAAAAAATGCAATCCTTCATTACATGCACTAACATAATGACAAAGACTCAAAAGATCCAAATGCCAAGCAATTCAAAATTCCTAATATTTTTTTATTTTCAATATAAGAAAAATGAAAATGCATGGACTGAACAACAAATTGATATATAAAAACTCTACTCTGTATAGAAAGAGACAACTCAACTAGTATACCAAGAACAAATACACCCAGCCCAATGTACAAGGACAATCAAAATGAAAAGGTGATGAGAAATACTTCTCCCATAAATTCAACCAAGGACAGGTTTCTTTTCATCCCACAGACACTTAACAGTCACTACATAGACCCAAGAAGACTCGGCAATCATCAAAACCTACTGAACAACCACCAAACCCAACAAACAAGAAAACAAGGTTGATGTAAGCAATTGTTCAAGGAAATAACGCGTATGTGCAGAACTTGCAGACAGACAACACATGTATATACGCGATTGTCAAGAAAAAACCCACATATATGTTTCAAAAAACACATCTAGGCAAAGGAGAATGTTGAAAGACTCAGACCCAAAGTGAACAGAAGTTGTCAAGCAATGATACGACAAGAAACGCAATAGGAAAAAGATAAATCTAACGACAAAAAAACTCCAAACCCTAAGAAAGAAGATTCAATCCCTAGTATGGTTGCCAATTTTGTTATGAGGAAAATCTCTATATGGATAGGGGTAAACCACAAAAGACGGAAATGACTGTAGAAATCAACTCTATTATCAAGTATGCTATATAAACAAATATGCTAGTAAGACGAGATAAAATTCCTACCTCATCCAGATGTTCGATGAAGTCCAGCATTGAACACTTGACCCAAAACAATATACCTCCAACTAGTCCTCAACAACCAAGGAAAGCAAGCATAGGGTGATAATATATGATGTTATCACATTAAATAGCATAATACATTAATATACATAGAAAATACATCCATGGAATAATAATTCAAATATTTGTAAGATATGAATTGGATGAGAAAAGAGTATCTCTATTAATATATGATCAACAAAAGTGAAAAAGTTACAGACTTCCGTGTTGGCACGGTTCAGAACCGAGAAACTATTTTCCTTCCAACCAGACCTCCACCACTTCAATCCTCCACCAAAGGCAAGCTCATAAAGGAGAGACAATGAAGTTCTCAATCAATAAGGAAAGAACTTGGGGACTGAACACTGTGTTCAAACTTAAAGGACAAATGGATGCAGACTCAATATGAAGTAAATAACTTCTCCACAGTAACTTTTCTCTCAAAGTTGAATTTTTTCTCCTCTTTTCCATAGCTCAGAATTGGCCCATTTATAGCCTTCAAATGGAACTAAAGGGCGGAGTTGGAACATTACCAGTATATGGAAGGCCTAGGATCATAGATATCTTGCTATGACATGGAAAAATGACACCAGTTTTTATTTTTGGGAACAAATATCGATGTATGGGGGTTGTAGTGGTGCAGCCTACATATACACATGTTGTATATATTCGGAAAGGTGTGTATATGTGGAAAAAATGTATTTTTTAGATCTAGGATTTGCAAAAAGAGACGAAAATTATACATAGGGAAATGGAAAAAGGCCCTTTGTGCAAGATTGCATAGGTTTAGTAAAATCTTTCTATAACATATTCCCCCTAATGTGTGAGGTTAGAGGAGTATCTAGGATGGAAGAAATAGATTTTAAAGAACCCAGAAGTGGAGTGATGGGGAACTAGCTAGAAGAACTAGTTTCTCATTACATTCTTCACTAACTTTGCATACATGGATTGAAATTTGAATTACACCACAGATCCATGTGAAAATTTACCAAAACTTTGTTTATGGCCATGAATAGGAAAATAAAAATCCGGTTACATGCTAAAGGATGTCATAGTCATGAACAAGGTCGAGAAGAACTAGTCTCAAAATCAAACTGAAGATATCTGTATACCATGGAGTACAATATGATCTCCCATGATCACTGAAGTCATATAGGTACCGGTCCAATGAAAAGGAAGCAACAGATCAGGAAAGCTGCGACCACATACTGATGTATTCAAGTATTCTACACAATCCTCCAAAGGTGCAAGTCTACATAATGTGAATAAAGGAGTTGAGGTTAAACAAAATGATACATCATTTGATTACCAGTCATTGAGGTATACCGTTAACAAACTCAAGACAACCCATTGATAATGAAAGTAGATATCAAGGCACTGACTCCATTCTTACAAGTGTGAATAAAGGATTCAGGGTCGAACACTTGAAGAATCCATCGATGAGGAGACATTGATGTATTCCCAACTTTCGATGGTGAGAGAACCTGCCACTAATAACTGCAAGTCTCAAAGTACTCATAAGACTCTAGGTATTGTTTCTAGAATATATGAGCTGAGGTCGATGGAAGGAGACCCACTAAAAGGAGAACATTAAGGCATCTCTCATCATAAAATGCGAGATACAAAGAAGGAGCTTCATGATTTGGAGGAAATCGGACAAGGAACATGTTCATGAACCAACAAATCTGTGCATATTTTGCATGTGCCAGGTGCAAGTGGTTTAGAAAAAATACCCTCTGAATAACATCTAATGAGGGAAAATGCTGACAAAGGAGAGGAAACCACCAATAAGTATAATGGCATCCAAGACAGTGCAAGAATCCCAATGTGTGAATATATGTCTTGTAATCGAACATAAGGGAAACCACCCAGTCAACAACTAGTGATGAAATGTAGACTGTTGGGTTCAAGGTTACCTACCAATGATGAAAGTAGGACCAGGGTGCGTGACATGACTACAATATCATGTCATTCTGAGACAAACTAAGGGTATGACCGACATGCAAAGTCAATAGTTTTGAAGAATGGTTGACATAGGTTGATACAATTCCTTTGAACAAGAGCATGAGACATATGGAAGTCTTAGATAGAATAGACTCAATGATGAAATCATGAGATGAAGGAGGCATCAATGAAATTCTCCATAGGGGCGGGAAGAGTAACCAGTCGGTAGAGAAAACTCTTTGTAAAGAGCACAACTTCCTAAGGCCATCCTAAACCCTAAATTATGATGAAAAATGGACTAAATAACTTTTTCTCTATTCAAACATGACATGACTACTACCAATATAAGATAATACTCCCTTCTCATGCGTCTTTTTTTATTTTTTCATAGACATATGAATGTTATGATATAGAGGAGGAAACAAGTGTTGCAAGTAAGAAAAACTAGTTCTAGTAGTGGAGAATACCTATGCTCAATGCAAGGAAGTTCATGCCATAGATGGACACTTGGGGGAATGTTCCCTCCTAGATATAGGGTGTCAAATTGTGAAGGATATAAACGAGGCTCTGCTTGGTTGAGGATGCAAAAATGCTGAGGAAAACAATTTATAACGTAAAGCGAGAACTGACTATAGACTTGATACTACAATCAAGGGCATGAGATGAAATCACAGCTTAAAGCCAAAAAATGTCATTTTTCATGAGATTTAGTCTACTTGGTGTGAAAAGGGGATAAAATTGTACCAAATAGTCGTCCTTTCACATACAATTTATGAGTGTGAAAAAGACAACTTCACTCGATAATCTTTTCACTTTTTGAAAATGAGTCGGAAAAGTTCTTAACTAAGACTCACAACCTTTCAAGTCCAATTTAACGAGTGTGAAAGGGACAAATCACTCGACAATATTTTCATCTTTTAGGGGTGTCAAAAAATATCTTAAATCAAACTCGCTTGGGAGTTTCTAGGTGGTAAGTTACGAAGGAGGCCAAGGCTCCTGTGCTAGACTTCTATGGAATGTCAGTATCTTAAGAATAGCCAACATAATCTTTGGAAAACCCAAAGCTCTCCAATTCGAGGAGGATAAAGTGCTAGCAAAGGTTATTGTCTCTGTGATATATTAGATAATGTCTATTACTGGAAAGGACATAGGCGAGGACATTGGATACCTCACAATACCATACCATCGAAAGGAAACCTCTTCAAGACTTGAAGGGAGGGTACTTGGGGAGAGTATAACTCTCTCTTGTTCAGAAGTAGCGCTATCACGAATGATGAATACATGGTTGAAGGATGCATCACCCTCCATAAGGAGAGTTCGATTGACCATAGATTTCACTGGTACATCCACTTCTTCAACCATTGGTTGAAGAGGATGCTTGATAACAGGGATATGGGACACATCACCCTCGACAAAAGGGGGTATGGTCAGGAAAGGATTGCAGTGGCATTACTGTCATGTGAATCAAATGAGAAACAAGGTGTGGGGAAACCATAGACACTTCAGAACCCAAAAGGCCCTCGTGTGAGAACCATGCTTCTAGTATCACAGCAGTAGAGGGACATAAATGAGTAAGGTGCAAAGGAATTTAGGATTACATATGAGATTTCTAGGCTTCGTTATGCCCCCAACATCATTCACAATGACTGGTAACATTGTCTCAACATGACTGGAAGAGCCTAGAGAGTTGTCTCCTACATTATGTATAGAGGTTGGATATGTGACATTGATATGACTTGTGGCGACTAGAGTGATTACCCCAGCATGACTAGCAGCGACTGGGCATGGGTCATCAACATGAATTATAGAAGTCGTTGACCCATCTCCAACATCACTAGAAGAGGTTGGAGATGGAGCCACAGTATGACTTGCAATGACTGGACTATGGTGGATTGTGGCATTTGGTACCAAGGTCGAGGGAAAGATTAGCTTTGAAACATTGCAGGCCAGGAAGGGTCTTGGTTTACCCTCTATCCTTGTCTGTGTAATATACCTGATATAAAAAGTATGCAAAACATAAATAAAATGATAGAAATGGTAGAATAACAACAATATAAGCAGAACAATCACCACAATAACACTGAAATGATATAAGAATAACAATAGAAATAGAACTTTGATTCTGAGATCAATGGTCATGGGCCTCTTTGAGGGGGAAACCTCCGGTCGAGCAGATCTCTATTACAATAATATCCAAGCTAGGGTTCTCATACCCTCGAATCCTATTTATACTAAATATGTCTATCAAAAGAACCATATAGAGTAAGATCCTTCTAGAAGCGTAAGCTTCTATTAGGTATTCTTACATTCAACTTATTCTATTTTATTGCAATGAATTATTAATATTCACCTTTATTACATCTGAATATATTGTTCTACCTATGTGTGGGTTAGGACCCTAACATGTCCTCCCCCTTAAAAACAACCTTGTCCTCAAGGCTTGAGATGTGGAAATTGTTGCAGAATGTTAGCTGGTTCCCAAGGGGCATCTGCTGGAGTTGTATCTCTCCATTGGAATAACACTTCCTTGATGGTTTTTTGATGCAGGCAATGCTCACACTAGTCCAAAACTRCTTGTGGTTGTAGCCAAATGGATCCTTCTTCAACTAACTCGAGAAGTTTGGTTTGAATTTGGCACTTAGTTGCAATCACCTTCCTTAAGTATGGAACAAGAAAAAAGTGTTGTAGCTTGGAATGACTGGGCAAAGCTAACTGATAAGCCACATGTCCCACCMGCTTGAGACTGGTATAAGGACCATTAAATTTGGGCACTATATTTTGACAATGCTCAGCCTTGAGGGAATTTTGCTTGTAAGGTTGTCGTCAAAGAAACACCTGATCCCCTTCTGCAAATTGACATTCAGAGTGACCTTGATCTGCTTGTTTTTTCATGTGATTCTATTCCATGACCAAATTCTCTTTGAGGGTATGTAGAATAGCCTCTCGAACTGTAAGTGTTTGGTCAACTGCCTAGACCTTTGAGACACCACGTAAGTATGATAGAACTGAAGGTGGCTTATGTCCATATACCACTTCAAAAGGAGTAATGCATGTAGCTGTATGGTATGAAGTGTTGTACCACCCTTCAACTAGGGGTAGCCATTGATCCCACTAATTTTTCTCTTCTCAAGAAAAACACCTCAAATATGTTTCCAAACACTTGTTGACAACTTTTATTTGACCATCTTTCTGGGGATGATAAGTTGTGTTGAGATGCAATTGGGTGCCTTGTAGCTTGAATAGTTCTTGCCAAAAATTGCTTGTGAAAGCTGGGTCGCGACCATAAACAATAGAGTGTGGCATTCCATGAAGCTTGAAGACCTGATCCATGAAAATTTGAGCCACCATGGATGTTGTAAATGGGTGTTGAAGAGCACATAAATCAACATACTTGTAAAGGCAATCAACAACCACCATGATGACTGATTTATTTCCTGATTTGGGTAAGACTGTAATAAAATGGATAGACATATCCCTCCAAATAGCAGGTGGAATCAGAAGCATTTGTAGTGTGCCTAGAGATTTGACTATTTCTCCCTTGTTGCATTGACACACATCACATTCAGCGAAAAAATTACGAATGTATTGTTTCATACCACCCTAGAAAAAATAATGTTCGAACCTGTCATAGGTTTTGGTGAACTCAGAGTGCCCCGTTGTGGGTGTGGCATGAAGCTCAGAAAGTACCATGGATTCAAGAATTGATTGTTTACTTAAATAAAAATTCCCTTTGTATCGAATCTCATCATGGAGCCAAGAGTACCCTGGGGAAGCTGGAGAATTGGAATGCAATTGTTGGATCAGATGTGAAATTTTGGGATCTTGTAGCCATTCCTGGTGAACGGATTGGAGCCAATCTAGTACAATGAAGGAAATAGAAAAAATGGATCCTTCATCTTCATATTTTTGGGAAAGTGCATCCGCAACCACATTGTCTTTTCCTTTCTTGCAACTGATCTCATAATCATATCCAAAGAGCTTAGTCACCTATTTTTGTTGCTCCAAGGAGGGAATCCATTGTTCCAGAAAATACTTGAGGCTTTGATGATGTGTCTTAATTTGGAAGCGTTTCCCCAATAGATAAGGGCGCCACAGATCAACGACATCTAGAATAACCAACATTTCATTTTCATAGATTGATTTTCCCATATTTCTTTCAGATAGTTGCTTGTTGGTAAAGGCCAAAGGCCGACCCTCTTGCATAAGGACAACACCAATTCCTTTCCATGAAGCATCACATTCTAGGACAAAGATCTTTGTGAAATCATGAAGGGCCAGGACTGGAGTGGTGTGCATGGCCATATTTAGGTTTGAAAATCTTGAGCAATAGCTGGAGTCCAATTGAAAGAGTTCCTTTTTAGGAGAGCAATGAGAGGTGCTGCAATCTTTCCATAATTCTTAAGAAATTTGCGATAATAACCTGTTAAGCCCAGAAATCTACAAAAGATTTTGAGAGTCTTTGGGTGAGGCAAGTATTGCATAACTTCAATATTTTTAGGATCCACCCTAACACCATCCTTTCCAAGAATATGACCCAGTTACTCTACTTTTGAGGTGCCAAAATAACATTTAGACTATTTCAGGAAAGGTTGGTGCTGAGAGAGTAGATGGAGAACTTGATCCACATGAGCAAGATGGTTTGTCCAGTTTTTGCTATAGATGAGGATATCATCAAAGAAAACTAAGAAAAAATTATGGAGAGAAGGATGAAAGACATGATTCATGAGGCATTGGAAGGTGGAGGGGTGTTACCGATAATTTTGGTCATCATGATGATGTATTGATGATGGTGTACTCAGGCTCTTCATAAGAACTTTCTCCTGAGAAAAAGTTATTTTCATCTGTTCCAGAAAACTCATTTTTGAAGACTGTTCACAGGCTGCTAGTATATTTTCCTACAAGAATGCATGATTCTCGCAGGCTGCCTTAAGCCAGGGTGCGAGAAGTTCGCACTGTGTTGAACTGCTAGGGTGCGAACTCTTTCTAAAGCAAGGAAAAAGATGAATTCTTGATGCTTCTATAAGGGAATCTTCTAGAAGGATGAGATGACATTCGAATGGTTATCCTAGTATTGGATTCCCTGATATTTTGGGATCATTCTTATCAAAGTAACTAATTCATTCTCTCCTATATATTGAGGGAATTCTCATGGAAAAGGTTAAGCAAGATTCATTGGAGAATTGGTGAAAGAATTGTGTGAAGGAATGAAGCTACAACAGCTCGAAGACTCCAACAAGTTTATCCAAAGGAGTTGATCTTCTTCATGCAAGTGAGAAAGTGTGTGTGTCAGAGCCAAGGGCCATCAAAAGGAAGTTTGTGACATCAAGGCTCAGGTTGTAATCTTTACTTTCGATTAATATGATATAGTAATATGTCCCTTTCCCATAAATCTAATTCCACTTTATTGTATAATTTCTTTATCATATACATAGATTGACTGTTGAATAGATTGTGCTTTCTTCACTTTGGCTAGTTTGTGTTGTCTTGGTCTTGGTTGCATGAGAGCACTGGAGTGAAGCAAGAGAAACAAAGACCAAAGGAAGTGATAATAAGGTATTTTCTTTGTTCTTGCCTTCCATTTAATTCATAAAAAACCAAAATGATATAGTAAAAGTAAATAACAGGAGTAAATACTCTTTTTACCACACCATTTTTACATTTCCACTATTGAGCTCAAAAAACCCCCTCTTTTACCCTCCAAGTTTGGTGTCAGTTTGCGGGAGCTACGAGAGACAATTCAGCGAGCCGTCTACGACAGTTAGGTAATCTCTTCGTCCTTAACACTTTCATGTTTTAATTTTCTAATTTCATTGGTTAAATTTGCAGTTTTAAGTTGATTTTCTAAGCCCTACATGCCCGTTTCCATTCTTGCAAGCGTGATGACTTTGATGATTAAATACAGGGCTATGGACATAAGAACGCGATCGCGCATACTTTTATGCTTGTAAATACATAAGAACGTGATCGAGCATACTTTATCACTTTTTCGGGCTCAACAAGGTTATACGAAAAAGGAAACCCCCTGGAGTCATCTTTAAGCTCTTTTCAGACTCTCTAAACATGAAAAGATCGTCGAGCGACCTTGCTATTTTCACACTTGATAAAGTATTTGAAGTAAGCATCTGGTGAGCGATAATTTATCTCTTTTTCGGTCTCATCTAGACTATTTTACGAAAAATTATCTGAGAGAGTTCTCTTTTAAGTGTTGTTCCAAACTCTATAATCTTGAAAAACCTTCGAGTTTTCTAGATTTGGATTCGTTAAACAAATATTGCTAGACCCATGATGGGACTGAACCACTCCTTCTTAGGGTTCATTAAACATACTCCAAGGGACTCCTCCGAAGGATGAGCTTACATCAACAAGCATATGTTATCCTCCTCAAGCTTGCGTAAAAATAATAAGGTAATCGCCAGAAATGGTGGGGGGAAATTTGGGAAAGGGATATGTTTTCATTTTCGTATGCAGTAAGTGTTTCTCTTGAACATGACACCCCCTATTCATCATTTGAAGCCGGTTTTGGAAATACATTTGTCTCTCATTCAATTTTCTACAAGGTCATTCCCTGTGTCGTCTTTGAGTCAATGCTGCTAGATCATTGGTCATGTTGTTCATATGCTCAAGAGAATTCCATATGAAACCTATATTGAATCAGCCATTTGCCCTTATCCATTCTCTCTGTGTCGGCCTTCCTTGTGTCCAGTCCAATTCACATCATACTCTGTTTCATCTTCAAAATCTGTTACTCATTTCATGTCATTGATGGGGGATACATCAAGGCCCTCCTATGACGAGTTTTGTTCCGTTGAATTCAGCTCATTATCCAGAATCAAGACTTAGAAATTATTTGGTACCTTAGAGATTGCATGCCTCAATGGCAGGTTTCCTCACTTTCGACAGTGGGTTTACATCATTGACCCCTGATCGAAAGATTCCATTGGATGTTCAAATTCAGCTCATTTATTCACACTCAATGGATTGTACTATGGTACCTTGGGAGTCATTGACATCAATGGTGATTTCCCTCGCACTTGTTAACGGTTTCATCAATGATTGGTAATCAAGTGGTTTCTTCCATGTTCGACTTCGACACATGTAATCACATGGCTAGATTCGTACTTTGGGCAATGAGATTAAAGACCCTGGATATCATCTTTGTGATCCAAATTGTGATGGAGTATGTATAATTTGTGACACATAGATCTACTATGTATGTCTCGTGGCTATGTCGTCTTGATTTGAAATTTTTCGCATAGATCCACAGTGTATTCCGGTGGCTATGCTATATTTTGACGGCATGGATCCACAGTGTATGATTGGTGGCCATGAACCATGTCTATAATTTCATCAGTCTGTGATCTGAGTATGGGAATGCCTAACTCAGAATTGATATATATGATATTCTGTAGATGCTTGGTTGTTCGTAGGTTTCTGATTAGGTGTGCTCCTGGTTCTCGACACACACATGCAGCTTACAATGTCTATCGGTTGTCACTGGTTCCAACCTCATACTTTGGGGGGCATTCTGTTACCCATAATTTTGGTCATCATGATGATGTATTGATGATGGTGTACTCAGGCTCTTCATAAGAAATTTCTCCTCAGAAAAAGTTATTTTCATCTCTTCCAGAAAACTCATTTTTGAAGACTGTTCGCAGGTTGGCAGTATATTTTCCTGCGAGAATGCATGATTCTCGCAGGCTGCCTTAAGCCATGGTGCGATAATTTCGCAATGTGTTGAACTTATAAGGTGCGAACTCTTTCTAAATCAAGGAAAAAGATGAATTCTCGATGCTTCTAGAAGGGAATCTTCTAGAAGGATGAGATGGCATTCGAATTGGTTATCCTAGTGCTGGATTCCTTGATATTTTGGGATCATTCTTATCCAAGTAACTAATTCATTCTCTCCTATATATTGAGGGAATTCTCATGGAAAAGGTTAAGCAAGATTCATTGCAGAATTGGTGAAAGAATTGTGTGAAGGACTGAAGCTACATTAACTTGGAGACTCCAACAAGTTTATCCAAAGGAGTTGATCTTCTTCATGCAAGTGAGAAAGTGTGTGTGTCGGAGCTAAGGGCCATCGAAAGGAAGTTTGCGACATCAAGGCTAAGGTTGTAATATTTACTTTCCATTAATATGATACAGTAATGTGTCCCTTTCCCATAAATCTAATTCCACTTTATTGTATAATTCCTTGATCATATACATAGATTGACTGTTGAATAGATTGTGCTTTCTTCACTTTGGTTGGTTTGTGGTGTCTTGGTCTTGACTGCACGAGAGCACTAGAGCGAAGCGGGAGCAACAAAGAACATAGGAAGCGATAATAAGGTATGTTATTTGTTCTTGCCTCCTATTTAATTCATTGGTCAAAATCTAGGGAAAGAGTCATGTTCTGTCTTGCTTTGTTCTAGATCCAGGTGGATCTAGGGAGATCGTTTAGTGTCCGCACCTATGGATTTATCCAATAACAAGGGGGCATTACACAAGCCAAAGGGCATGACCAAAAATTCATAGTGGACCTCATGAGTTCTAAAGTCAGTCTTGGGAATGTCTGCCTCTTTCATACGTATCTGGTGGTAGCCCAAATGAAGATCAAGTTTAGTAAAGAATTGGGTGCCACTCAATTCATCCAAGAGATCATCAATGACAGGAATGGGAAATTTGTCTTTAATGGTAAGTTTGTTGAGGTCACGAAAGTCAGGAAACATTTAGCAAGAACCTTCTTTCTTCAAGACCATGACCATAGGAGAAGAGTAGGGGCTCATACTAGGGTGGATAACGCCTGCATTAAGGAGTTCCTGGACCATTTTCTCAATTTCCTTTTTTTGGGAAAAGGGGTGATGATATGAATGAATATTGGGAGGAAATATTCCGGGTACAAGGGGAATGGAATGATCATGAACACCACGGGAAGGAGGGAGTCCCTGGGGAGTGGAAAGGACCACTTTATGTTTATAAAGGATGGCCTGGAGGTCTTGCAGAACCGAGGGTGTCTCTATTGCTTGTATGGCATGGAGTTGGGAAATAACACCACAATGACCTTTATTGAGTAGGTTTTTCATGCGATGGGAACTAATGATCTCAGGTGAACCGACAGTGATTCCTTGAAACTTATATTGGTGGCCCTCTTGGTCGAATTGCATGGTTAATTCCTTAAAATCCATGAGAATGGGACCCAAAGTGCTTACCCAGTCTACACCCAAAACAATGTCAGAACCGCCCATGTCGATAGCAAACATATGGGATTTCAGGTGGTAGTCACTAATTCGGAGATGCACATTTTCACAATTCACTCCACATTTCATGGAGCCAACTTTGTGGTTAGGTCTTGTTTGATTTCCTCCATTGAGGACTACATGGTTGTATTGATTTGCATGGAAATAGATCTTGTTTTTTTTAATTTGTTTATGTTTTTGTCCCCAAGCATTAGGTATTCAAGGGTTCTACATAAAAGGTTTTTCCCTGTGCTATAGCTCTCTGATATACGTGCACGGTCCAACAATAGTACTTGGCCCAATATCTTAGGGCACTAACTAAGGAGGCTAGACCGTACCCTTAGTCGCATTACCTGACTACCCAGGTAATAGAGAGTATCTTCCCAAGTGTTGTTCTCGGTGGAACTATAACAATCAGGTGGCTGATCAGTTTATCTAAAGAGGGCTTCAGTTAATCTAGGTTGATCCATACATAGGTGATGTCTAATGCGCTACCACTCGAAGGGGTACCAACAGGGGTTACAAGGGTGGCCAACAGATCTGTGCTTAAGTACCACTTGTATTTCCTACATGTATGAATCCCTCAACTGTAGGTTTATGCATGTAACGACAGATCTCTATGGCTTAAAGATGTTGGAATACGTCTCTACCCTGAAGAAAAAAAAATTACCCACAATTTCTGTCGAGGAAAGTTCTCTGATACCACTTGTAATATACTAGATATAAAAAGTATGTTGAACAGAAATAAAATAATAGAAATGGAAGAATAACATAAATATAACTAGAACAATCACCACAATAACACTGAAATGATATAAGAATAACAACAAAAATAACACTTTGATTCTAAGAGGAATGTTCAAGGGCCTCTTCGATGGGAAAACCTCCAGTCAAGCAAAGCTTTATTACAATAATATCGAAGCTAGGGTTCTCATACTAAATATGTCTATCAAAAGAAGCATCTAAGGGAAGATCCTTCTAGAAGTGAAAGTTTCTATTAGGTCTTCTTACATTCAACTTATTCTATTTTATTTCAAGGCCTTATTAATATTGATCTTTATTACATCCGAATATATTTCTCTACCTATGTGTGGGTTAGGAACCTAACAGTTTGGAAAGGTAGTATCCTCCACCTAATTGATCCAAATAGGTTTGTATGGGCATCATCACTAAATTATGCGAAGATATGGAGGTATGATAAGGATTATTCAAGTAAGGATATATGTTTTCCCCATGTGAAGGGATTACGTGAAGAGGGTAGCCTGAACCGTAAAACAGATTCTTCCCGTATGGAAGACCTGGGGATATATGTGGACCCTCCATGGGGAAATTGTTCAAAGGAACTATCATGACGGATGAGAGATACATGGATGGGTGTAATATGTAGAATAAGCACCCATTTGAGTACTCTCTCCTGAAAGAGCATGGCTAGGACTAGATCTGTAAGAAGGGAGGTTCCAACCTCCCATAGTGAGAGTTGGTTGAGGGACATGACTCATATTCAATGAATATGTAGGGAGCAGGGCCATGGTGCCCCCAGATCCAATGCTAGGATTCATATAAGTGGCCTAGGGAGAGGATGGAAAAGGTGAAGGCACATTCTTCATATCAATAGGAAAATGATTAGACACCCAAGGCATGGACTGAGTGTCATAATTTTGCATACCATTATGAAAAGTGGATGGATTCGTCCCCATGAAATGAGTGGACATCATGCGAGGGGGGTAGTGGTAAATGAAGGATCCAAATGAACTCTTCTATCCATGATAATGAAAAATCAAAGCATGATATAAAATCTCTAAGTCCTACTAATAATCAAAGAGCACACCAAAACTCAAATGACCAATATGCACACAAACGGGGTAAATTGGCTTAAAGGGGCCTCCCTCCCTAAAAAAGGTATGTCTCGCCCAAGAGGGGACTTAGACTCCCTGCTAAAGATCAGAGGTAACATAATTAGTTATAAGGGCCCTCGTGGGCTTAACGACCTATTGACGGGCGAAATTGACCGTTCGTCAACTGGAAGAGCGAGTCTGGTCTGGGGTTATCTAAATAACCCAAAGATTTTGGTATAACTCGTTCTGATGGGTTTAATGGCTCTGTTGGCCAATCTAAAAGTCCCAGAAGAAACAAATAAAATAAATAAAATATCTGAAATAACTGACTAGTTACTAAACACTATATATATATGTGCATATGTTCTAATGTAACTGTAATAGTTGTATTTAAGCAGAACATATACAAGTCTCGTTTATTTACATGATTTACAAGATGGAAGTTTTAATCAAAACTTACAAAAATCGATGTGAAAAATGATTGCTTCTAGGAAGCAGATAAAGAAAGCAAATACAAATATTTATTGTTTTTCTTTTATAAATTTAAAGAATCTTGCAAAAAAAAGTTAATGAAACATGAACATTTGGATAGTAAAAGTTGAACCATACATTTTAGTTTCAATGATATGTAAATGACAGAACAATACAAAGAATATATCCCACCAATGAATTAGCGAGGTGTATCCAAGCATCTGCATGAGTGGTGAATATCCAACTGCCATGTTCAAGAGAGAAATCTGCAATGAGCCTTATGACTGTTCTAAATAAATTCAGAATATGTATTGGAAGCTTAGGTTTTAATGACAAAAAAGGAAACACAAACATAAACCTGTGATCTCATAATTATATATGATTACAGCAAGATAAATCTGGAAGCAATCTATGCATTTTATCATTAAATTTAAAATTCAAACATAAATCTCATTATTTAAATCGAAGATATAATCACAACATTTGTATTTTGAGGAGCAAATGATAGATGGTATTTATAATATAAACCTCCTACACATCACAGATCATTTAATCTAAAGATATCAGACCTGCACATGTAACAATATTAAAAAACAAACATAAATAACAACATTATAAACAAAAGGCTAAAGCCAAAATGGATATATGTTGTTTTATTAAGTTTTTGGAATCACTTGTCCATTTTCTAGTCCTGGAAGAATTTTTTTGGATAATAGACTTTAAAGATTGGAAAAATTAATACATAAATGATAATAATTAATTATGTATTGATAAAAAAGACTAAAACTAATTTAAATCAATGTAATCAATTATTAAAAGAATGTGAAGATATTATAATGAAAATAAAATCATTTTACTCATAGGACAAAAGCCATTAAGCAACCTGAAATTTCATATTCTTCTTCAAAAATACTCGTCCATTCTCCCAAAGATTCCAACCATCCATTAATTCATTTGAAAAGAAATAAAAACTTTATAAAAGCAGTAATATACAAAAGAGAAATGATTAAAATCCTCCTCTCCAATTCTTCGATCCCTTGGCTCTGATCTTTCTCATATATTTATAAAATGAATGAACAGTCTAGGCGTCACTATTAATTTCCGCCACATGACATTTGCCTCTAAAAGAGACCCAAATATCTCTCAAATCGTGCATTTGTTTGGGAAAATATCCACGCATAAGGTAAATGGGTCCATTTTGGTTTTGGGTTTTCAACGTTTCTTCAAATTCCTCACGGTTTGGCTGCAATCAGTTCTGCAAAATCGCTTGTATGATCTTGACGCCTTTCCAAATTTTGTCTGTTGTTGCTCATAAAATTATTTGTAGCAATCCAAAATTATTTTTTTATTAATCATCTTGAACGTATTTGGATAATAAAATCAAGCCATGATCGGATCCATATCAAATATTTGATAATAGAAACCTGTGAAACAAAAAGAAACCTAAATTAATAACCTAAAAATTATTAATAAAACAAAATCTAGAAAAATAAAAAATGAATTTAAACTAACTATAACTTATAAAAAACATTGTTTATAATTTCTTTTCAAATATGATCTAGAAGCTTCAAGTTAATGGAGACAAAATATTAATTTTACTTTTTTACAAAATCAAACAAATGATAGATAATTCTTTCATTATTATTATTTTGAAATGAGTTGCAAAAGGAAAAGAGAATTTAATTAATTAATATCACCAAGTGATTTCATGAAAATGAGAAACCAACCAAGATATTATTTGATGAAGTATTGAACCCATTATTCAAAATAGTCAAACTTGCTAATGAGCAAAAGAAAGAACACATAATCATAATTTAAATAAAAGTAAAGACTTGATAAAAATTAACGTTTTTGTTTAAATTGAGATTTGTATGCTCGTTTATAACTTTTGACATATACTCTTGTAATAAATGTCTCATACTAAAGTGAATGTATTAAGTTTGTCTCAAAGCAAGCCAAGGAACTGAACTATTTGAAAAGGTTGATTATGTAGTTCATTATAATTATCAAGATTCTAATAGGGGCCCTTTAAATTTTGTAAAAACATAGGGGGACTTGTTGGGGCCTAACAAATGGTGACTTATTGGGTGAAGCAATTATCTCTGATCTGGTAATATTTCATCTTACGAAGAAAATAATAAGACTTGAAAAAGGATTTAAGCTCCCTGAAATAAATTCACTTTGAGACCATATAGTATTGTGATAAGCTCAATGTTATAATCAGACAATAGAATTTTCTTTGCAGAAGATTATGACCTGAAATAATGTCTTAATCAAAGAGTCATGATGTTTATAAAAGAACTTCAATACCGTTGATAGAGCCACTACTACCAGCAGACATCCATAGCCTCAACAGGGATGTCATTTAACCCACTCAAATTCTTTAATCCCATCCAATAGTTGTATCCACATGATGTATACTTTCATAAAAGATAATTTAAAAACATATACCTGCTACCTCTCGACCCGACATTGCTTCGTTGCCAGTAGGCCTGTTCAGTACCCCGACGAAGTTGTCTTGGTATCATGTGTGTATTTACCCACTGCCAGCGAGCCTGTTCAGTACCCTGATGGGTTTATACACACTTCTCACACATAAGTTCTTTCAACCCTCTTATGCCACTTTTACATAATAATACAATTATAGATTTCTTGATGACAAAGAGAGCGGGGTGATACTGGAGGTTAATTGCAATACAGGTAAACAATTGACCATGTTATTTATTTTCATTCAAACTGGAAGTTTTATCATGGTTTAGAGATTTTAGATTTCCTTTAAGAAATCATCTAGAGAATGGGGAAGCACTTAAAAATGATGACTTAAGAATAAGGACGGCGTAAAAAGTTTAAAGATCATCATAATTCTCAAAGATTTAAACCATATCTCTGGTGTAATACTCTAACGAAGACAATTTGAGGACAAAATGAGAGTGACAATTGACTTAAAAGTCAATTGTCTGAGCTATATCTTAATATCAAGACCTCTTTGAACTATTTCAATTTTCTTGAAAAACACAAGTCTTAAATTAAATGCTTCCTTCGGCAATAGTTCTTTGATCAGAAATATATTGATTCAAAAAGAAAGATAAGAAGAAAACTCATTCAAAATAATCAAAGAAAACAAAAATAAACACAACAAACCAAATCAAATTTTATTAATGGGATTCAAAATCAAAAGTACACAAAATCAAAACAAAGGAAATTTTTTTAGGAAATAATTTTGGACAAAGATAAAAAACTAAATCATATAAATATCATGTGTGAACAAGTTCTTTTCTTAAGATAGTGATGCATAAGATGTTACTTTGACCAAGCATTATTATTAAAAATAAAAGAGACTAAAAATAGAAAAATCCTTATTAATATGAGTGCAGTCCTACTCGTGACACCTTGGGTCAGGGTTGAATTGATAGTTCAAATTTACTTATCTCTTTACTTTCCATTTAAAATTTTCATGATGATATTGTGTTCTTGAAAAGAAATATTCAACGAAAAGAAGAGAGAACAAGATTTAAAGTGGACTTCCCTGACAACATTCATATTATGGTTCTCTTGGTGTGGTCGCTTGTGTTCATAACTGCATTGTTACAGAAATAAATATTGAGAAATAAAACTAAAAGAAAACCTACTCCTAAAACTACTCTAACTACTAAACAAATAAAAAATACTAAGTGAAGTCATGCTTCCAATGTAGCCATCATAGTAACTCCAATCCTACAATGGAAACAAGATCAAATATTACTAACAAAAATGGTAGTATATCGAAGAATAACAAAAATATATCATACTTACCTTTATCATCATCATTTAAAAACAAAGAAAACATGACCTTACAATTCTTTTAAAACTTCTTGATGTATGAACCCTCCAACCATTCTGCAATCTTGTCATGATATGGGTCATAATGGCATGGACGAATGTAAGTAAGTTTGGAAAACTTGTCATTATTATAGGGACTTGACATAACCATCAACCAAGGTCGAAGTGCCCCATCCTCCTAACAATTCTCTAAGTGTTCATCAATTTCTTCACATGAAATATCTAAGAGAAACATGTTATGCTTACTTCCTAGATATTTAGGTAAAAACAAAGCAAGCACACCTTTATCTTTGTTATGAAGATTTTTTGTATACTAATCTTCAAGCCAATCTAAGATCTTGTCATAAAAATTAGGATGCAAACTATGAATTTGATGAAATGGATATATCAATGGGGAACACATCATAAGAGGATTCATGACATCAATTAGATTATTGGTTTGAAAGCTTCCTTTGATGATATTGATCGTTTCAAAATGTGAAGATTAAACATTAAAATTCGAACTAATCAAAGAACGAATATGCAATGTAGAATATTCGATCTCCATAACGATGAGTGCATTGTCTTTTTCAAAAGTAAATCATGTAAAATCATCTTGCAACATTTCATTTTTCCATTCGAGTGATGAAAGCGAAAGAACATCAAATCCAATTTGATAAGTGTTATGTTTGGAATTAGTTTCACTAAATTTTGGCATATCAAAAAGATTGGATTGTGGTGGCAAAGAGTAAGATACCGTGGGTAAAGTATCAAATCCACCAGAATCTAAGAAGAGATCAGGATATAAAGAGTGAAAGAAATCAGAAATAAGCACATGAAAAGAATATCGTGAGCTATGATATTTAACAATGGTATTCTCAAGACATTCATCTTCATTTTCCTTAAAACTTTCACTCTATTTTCGTGATAAATTCTTCAACATAATATGATCATCTAAATTTTCCTCCGGTACGATAGATAATTCAAAAATTTCATGGAAAAAATTTGATCTTTCATGTTGATAAGGTACGATTTGTAGATTAGGGTTTAATGTTTCTTCTTCCAATTGCAAATCTACATTTCTAATCAGTTTCATTGGAATGTTAGAATGCTTAAGATCATTTTCATCACCTAAGTCTTCTTCAATAACCGAATTTAAATACTGATTAGAGCAAGAGTTAGGAGAGCAAGGACATTCACCTTGACCCAACATCGAATATTCTTCCACAATGGTCGAGGACCGAAAATACAATGATTTAGAGGAAAAACCAATTTGATTGTCAGTAAGAACATTTTCAATAGATTTTAGCTCCCTTGCTTGTTCAACATTTTTGGATGGATCCCTCTCATCCTGTGAACACAATTCTTCTTGCAATTGAGTGATAGTATTTATAACTGGTTCATCATTTGCAATCAAATATGACTGGATGCAAGCATCATAGAGGAGATTTAATACAAATGACATGTCATCAAGATTAAATTTACAAAGAACATGATGGATTCTTATCGAAAATCCTTTTGAAGATGAATCGCCATTGATTAGCAAAGTCTGAAATTCTTCACATAATTGATTGTAATCATAGATTTCAAAAGCATCTAAAAATTCATCTACAAACTGAAACCAATCAAAAATATGATATGTTGTAAAAGACTCAAACCAATGTTTAATCCGACCCCTGAAAGTAAAAGAAAACAATCTGCACAAAACCTTTAAATCAGAAATATCATGCTTGATGCATTTACACCAAAACTTGTTAATATGGTCTTCTACAGATACATTCCCTCCACCATCAAAGGTGAGTTTGGACAAGAGAGAGATTGTCTTGTTGGGAATATCAGGTAATGAGAAGTGGAAAGCATGTTCCAACAGAGTGATTTGGGGAGTCATGGGAAATTAATTAAATTTGAAACAAAGACTCCTATAAGGCAAGCTTGTAGTCTAGCCCTCCTTCTAGCGCCATTTGTCAACGGGAAAAATTGACCATCATCAATTGGAAGAGTGAATCCGGTCCAAGGTTGTCTAATTAACCCAAGGCGTTTGGATTAATTCACTCTGACGGATTTAGCGGCTCCATTGGCCGATGTAAGTTCTAAAGAAAGAGAAAAATAACTAAAGGGAAAAACAATAACCTACTAAATAACAATTACTAAAATCTATATGTACATCTAAGTATATATATGTTAAATTTATTTAAATAATATATGTATGATAATTCTATATACAATCAAGGAAACCCAAGAGGTGACAATGAATTAAATTTACATGTCTTTGTCGACAATGACTGGGATAAAGATTTGAATCGATGAAAGTAGATCAGTGGATATGTATTCAAGATGTTCAGTGGCGAAATCAACTAGATGCATAAGCAACATAATATCATATCCCTCTCAACAATAGAAGTTGAATACATGGAATCCACTCATGGAAGAAAAGAAGCAATATGGATGCAAAGGTTGTGTTCAGGAATTGGGTTTTAGCAGAAAGATATGAAGATAAGTTGCAACATTTAGAGAAAGATATTTATGGAAAATAACCTTGCTTATTATTCTAAGACTAAGCATATTGATGTACAATACCATTTCATGAGAGACATGGTGGATCAGAACAAGGTGCTTCTAGAGAAAGTAGACACATTGGAAAACATAATAAACTCTTTGAAAAAGTATGTGGTTGTTGTGAAGTTTTCTTGGTGCAGATATGTAATGGGAATTGTTTCCCTGTTTTTGTGAACGAGATTTTAGGAATATCTCAGTTTCATCAAAGAAAACAAGAAGTGGGAGAATGTTGGGTTGTTATATTCTTTGCAGTGAAAGTTGAGGTGGATCGAATAACAGTCGAAGTTGAGGTGGATTCACATCAAGTCAAATGTTGAGGTAGTTGAACAGGTAAAGTAAAATTCAAAGATATCAATAGCGAGGCCAACCAAAAACAGGTCGAGAGGAGGGTGTGAGATGACTGATTGAAGACCAAATGAAGGTTGAGTGGTATTCGACTAGTAATCTGACTTGGTAGTTGACTGTAACATAATCCTGAGATTCACGTGATTTGTTGCCAATGATCTAGATAGATATGTAACTATTTTTGGGTGTATTTTCTTTCGGGTTTTTCCTACTATAAATCCTATAAATGAGGCATGTTGTAATCATGAAAAGGGTAATCATAGAATAACTAATCTTTAGAGAAATATTTAGAGGTTGTTGGTCATGTAGATGTAAACCAGATTTTCTATAAGGTTGTCTTGTGCAAACAAGAGG
Source organism: Picea mariana (assembly GCA_032191745.1). NCBI lineage: Eukaryota > Viridiplantae > Streptophyta > Pinopsida > Pinales > Pinaceae > Picea > Picea mariana. The sequence continues at coordinate 256,073 of JASDQU010307939.1, forward strand.
GTATGATATTGATTTTGTCTGAGGTGTGGACAAAGTTTCAACATGTAACATTTTATCATGAATGAATAAAACAACAAGAGAGAATAAATCTCAAGGAATGTTGGTTTTCCCCATTTGGGTTTCTACGGTAAAATCTCTTTGTAATGTGTGTTTTCTCTGTTATTTACTTTCTTGATTATTTCTTCTTTTCTTATGCTAGGTTTAGTGTGGAAGTTTTCTTCATTTCTTGACATGGGAAACTTGTTACAGAGGACTGTTGGAGACAATCCCAAGTAGTGGGATTTGGCTTTACCTCAAGCAGAATTTCCCTACAATAGTTCAATGAATAGATCTATAGGTAAACATCCATTTCAATTTTTTTATGGTAGAAATCCTATGGGTGTCCTAGATTTGGTGTAGCTACCACTTGGGGATAGGATCAATGATGATGTAGAAGCATATGAAAAACAAATTCAATAGTTGCAGCAAGAGGTGAGACAAAACCTGCAACCCAATAATGAACAAAACAAAATTATAAAATATGATATTTGAAAATACTAGGTATTCAATGAAGGTGATTTGGTGATGCTTTATTTATGGAAAGAGTGATTTACTAGAGGAACCTACCACAAATTAAAGAACAATTATTTTTTCCTTCCAAATTCTCAAGAAAATCAACATCAATGCTTATAAGGTTGATTTACCATCTTCTCTCTATATATCCCCTATGTTTAATGTTTTTGATTTGTATATATTCCATGGGAACGATATGGGTGATGACAGTGAGGTAGAGGTGGATTGGAAACATGCCATTCCGAGCAAGAAAATGGAAAAGATTGTGCACATTTAGATAAGAAGACCCTTCATACCTAGCAAGGACAATACAATTGATATCTTTTCCAATGGGAAGGTGTAGCACCAAAAATGATTACATGGATTATAGAGGGGGACTTACTAAACCTAGATCCCATTAAGTGGCAACAATTTGAGGACAACAATTTGAGGACAACAACTTGCAGGCGCTGTGTTCTTTTCAACCAGAGGATAATGATGCACAAATTTTCTAGGGGTCATAACTTTTGACTCAGTTAGTAGTTTGGGCTACATATCAAAGAGGTAATTACCATGTCGATCTAATCGTTCATATCAGACATCGTTTCAACACTTTTTTGGGGCCAAATTCCTTCATATAAAGCCTCAAATTGGGGTTTTAGTATTTTTATGAGAATTTTTAAATTTTTAATTATCAATTATTTATTTGTTTATGAAATTAATCTGAAAAGTGAGTTGAAAAATAGTGTCTCTCTAGTTAGCTTTTAGTTAGTGGTTAGTTTCATATTCCTATGAGAATTTCCTAAAATTAATTGTTTTTGAAAATCTAAGATAGTAGTTATAATGGGTTGAACTTTCATTTTAATAGTTAGGATGTAAAATGAATAAAAGAGAATAATTTTTCATTCTCATGTGTTTCCATGGTTTTTAGATCATGTGAATGAATCTTAATTTATTAGCTACATCATATATAAAGTTAATGGTTATAGAACACTTTCCCTTTCAATAACAAAGTTTACACAAACATCTAATCACTAAATTTTATCCTTATAATTATGTTGGATAAATTTTATCCTTATAATTATGTTGGACCTGAACTTCCAACAAGTTTTAGCATAGAATAAAATCCTTTATAAGGTTTCCATTCATTTTACTACTAAGTGATGTTTCATATAAATTTATCATATGCAAACTTTTACCCATATGCTAAATATAATTATGGAAAAATTACCTTAAACTTGTACTTGGTCAAACCACACCACTAAAAAACCTCCCATACATTAGAACTCAAGGCAATGAACCAATAAACAATTAACTTCCTCATTGTTGTTCCTATCAAATCAACATTCCCATTGGCTCCCTTGACCTATACTTGAAATTTGCACTTCAAATAATGTTAAAAGACATCATTATTGTTATTAACCAAATGAACTTTTTCATTGTTATCAGTATCGAGTCAACATTCTCAGTATCGAGTCAACATTCTCATTGACTCACTTGGCCATTAGGATATCTTAAGTACAATTTGACTCAAAACTTGACCTATACCTTGAATGTATTTCAAATAATGTTAACCCACATCACTATCGTTATTAACCAAATGAAGTTCATTTAGAATACCAAAGTAAATCCCAACTCCTATCATTTGGAATTGGTTCTAAAGAGTATTGCAACAATTCAATTCCCCATGAAACTATGTAGTAACTTAGTGTGGCCATTATCTCTGCCTTTATGGTTATATTTCATTGACATATATGACTTATAAACGATGAATTGGATCTTTTAAAAAATATACTCTAAACTTTTTTATATAATTTTTTTTTTATTTGAAATATAATTAATATTTATTAATTTAATTTTATATATCAATCTAATATCTAATCAAATTATAATCTTAAAATTAAATTATTATTGTTTAATAAATATTATTTTAAAAAATATATATACAAAATTCAACAAAGAAATTTAGTAATTTTACAATTGTTAATATTTTTAAATATGCATGAAAAATAATTCTAACCAGTAAAATCATAAATAATTACTAATTGTTGACATTGATTGAGGGCCATTGAATACCCCAAGTTTGCAATCAAGTTAAAGATGACCAAAGAGTATATACAATATTTATATTTATATTTGAATTCTTTACTCTGTCCTATATATATAATGCAGGTTACAGGTTAACATAGAGACATTGAAACAAACATATGACATAGGAGTACACACCATATGCATATATTTATATTTGAAATCTTTAATCCTGCTATACATTGCAGGTGGTATAGAGGCTCACACAAAGATATTGAAGATTTTGAAGGTGATTGGCTTGTACATACAAGCAGAGACATCCAAAAACGTTGCCAAGTATATACTGGAAGCAGCTAAGAATGGAACCTTTCTGGTTACATCTCAGATTACTGGCCTCATGCTATCAACATTATCACGTGGATTTATACCTGCAGAGTCAGTTGGAAGGGCTTTCATTGAACTCGTTTTGTGGATTTGTAAACAGTATCATGCTACATGCTATAAACAGTATCATGTGGATTTATACTTGCAGATTCAGTTGGAATGGCTTTCATTGAACTTGTTTTGTATGTACCTTTCATAATTTTTAGTTGTTTGGCTGCCGTTTACTTTGAAGTTGTTCCACGTTCCCTCAAATCCGGTAATGCTAAAGTTGATTGGACTTTGCTACTTTGCTAAAGTTGTTGTTTGTCATTCCGGTAATGACATTAGTGTTAGATTTAAAGCTTTGTTAGAAATAGGAGTGATGAACATTCCGAAAACTCGTGCATAGTTAAATCTCCATAAAATGGATACATTAGAACGATAAACATTTGTATATTAAAAGAGACTATAAAATCAAGAGTGAAAGAGAAAATATTTGGAATCCAGGAAATTCATATTCATAAATTGATGTTACAACAATTTCTTGTTCTCAACTGTACAGATCGTTATCACTTGACTTATTCGTAACGTGGAATCCTGCTTTTTATCATGGAATTCAATGGCTTCATGATCGTTATCACATATTTCTTTGATAACCATCGGTTCATTTCATCTTCGATTTTGGTTGATTTTTTTCGAGGGCTGTTAAATTCTGTTACGATATCCAAGTCCTTAAGTTATCTATGGTCATCGTCTTTTTTTTCCACAGAATTATGAAATTGGACTCGTATCAATTAGTTAAAAGGTAGATGGTAAGTTTTAAATTATGTTTTTACAATATTTATTGGAAAATTATTTGGAATGATTTTTTTTCCACAAAATATGAAATAGGACTAGTATCACTTGGTTTAAAAGGGAGGTGGTAAGTTGTATCAGTTGGTTTAAAAGGGAGGTGGTAAGTTGTGAGGTTACTCTTTCTGAAAGATATAGTTTCTTGAGACTTGTAAGTAATAATTTTTAGCTTGGATGCAATCATGCTCAACAAAACCCTAACTGCCTCTCTCTTTCGGCCTCATGGACTTTTCCCCTCTTGACATTGATGCCTTTGCCTTGCTGGTCAAAGATCTCCCCAATTTCACCAATCAATTGCCATCCAGATTTTTCAAGAATCTCGATGAAATTCCATCCGTCCCTATACAAGATAGCTCTAGGTCGCCTGCTATGAAGTTTGTTGAAAACATCCTCATTGGCTAATTCAAGGGAATATGGGCTTCCCCTCGGACCATGGACCTCTCGGTTGTGGTAGAGGATTTTTTTCTTTTATATTTGAAGAAAAATATGATCAAGATCTAATCTTTAGAAGTGGTCCATATTTCATGGTATCTAGAGGCATGCACTTAAATAGTTGGACAATGAATTTCTATTGAGAAAATGACATTATTTATGCACGCCTAGCTTGGCTCTGCCTCCCTTTCCTCCCCCTCCATTGCTGGAATGATGACACCATCCGTAATATAAAAAAATACCTGGGTAAATATATCTATAGAACTAAACCCAAGGAAGAACTGGAAGAATGCACCCACATCTTTGTTGAGATTGATTTGGAGAAAGGTCTCACAAAGTCTATTAAGATTACCTTGGAAAAATGGTCCTATCTATAGTCATTAGACTTTGAGAAACTCCCTTTTAAGTGTAAATCGTTCTGCCAGTATGGAAAATTTTCCAAGAATTTCCCGGAATCCAATTCTCAAGAACCATCTTTGGAATGTGCAGAACATTGGTAAAAAGAAAAAAAGGAAAGACAATCCTCCAAAAAGGTGGTCAATCTTGACCAAGCCTTGACCTCCATAAGAGCTCCCTCCAATCCAATCCCTCATGTTGAACATGTTTCCTCTTTCGACAAGTGAGGCCCCTCTTGCCACAAGTAAGGCCATCACTCGATGTCATCCAAAAACCAATATGAATTTATTTCATATCTCGAGGAAGACCCTCTCGAAGTTCCCCTCCCTATTCCCCTAATCCCTCAAGTGGTTGGTGGCTTTGAAATCCCCCTGGAAATCCCTTCCCCTTAAGACCCTCATGAGCATGAAGATGGATAAATTATTGAAAGAACAGATGAAAAAACATAACAATACTCTTCCCAAAAAAAACTTGTCTAAAAGGTAAAAAAAAAATCAAATATCCAAAGGTGTGAATCAATATCTAGGAAGGAAATAGAACTTGGGAAACATGGCACCCTAGATGGTCATACTCAGAAGGAGTCTCCAGATTTACGAAATCAAGGTGGATATAACCCCTCCAAAAAGGGAATCCCAAAATCTTCCAAATGATGAAGGTATTCGCTTGGAATTGTAGAGGACTTGAGAGTATACATAAGATTTATTTAATTCAAGATCTAGTTAGGTTAGAAACCCCCAAGTTCTTCTACTCCAAGAAACAATATTGAAGGATTTTGAAGTCCTTCAAGACACAAACTACATTTGGAATTCATTCAAAGGCGTGGAGGTTGGTTCGAGAGGTTCCTTAGAAAGTATTTACACTCCTTAGGACTCTTAGGTCTTCAAGCTAGAAAGTTGGAAAAGTATGATTTAATGGTTACAAACCAATTTGACAGACCTACCATCTAGTAAGTCCTTTTCCATATTCAATATTTACATGCATTTTATCTCTCTCTCAGGAAATATTTTCTTGTTGGAATTCCCTTCTCAACATTCGCAAAAGGAACGTCCATCCAAACTTCATATTTGTAGGTGATTTTAATACAAATTTTCACTCAAAGGAAAAGAAAGGGGGAAACATTGTCTTTGAAGCATTCAAGGAATATATGGAGCATATTATGTCTGCCTTAGATCTTATTGACATCAATCCTACCAAATTCCAATATATATGGTTGAATATATATGGGCACATGGATCGCTTGCCACGTGCCCATTCATCCAAAGGTCCTCGTTACTTCGGTAGTTCGACATTCAAGAGTTCGACGTGTATCTCTCGAATTTCCTTCTGGACCACGCCGGATCTGTCGCCATGTGTACCTAGTGCATATGGCCAGGATTTATTCCAGCTTGCTGACCTCCTGGGAAAACTCACGCATTTCTAAGTTACTGAATACCCGTAGTCCCGAATAACCGTCGATATGTGGGCACGTGTCCCTCCTGTTCAACAATACAAATTTACTCCACAACTCTAGCGTTCGGGCGTTTCGGCGCTAGACCTTTCCAAATCTCCCTAAGTAAGACTTCACCAAAGCGCTTAATGCTTCCCTTCCTACGTCAAATCTAATGGTTGAGAGAGATCTAAACGGGATCCCTAGATCATAGATCCTCATTGATTCGTGACTCTGGCCTTCAACTACTTTCAAGGATTGTGGAGTCACAAGTACCGAAGTCTCGAAGCCAAAATGGCTAGCTCCTTTTGCAGGTTTCCTAGGCCCTGGTCACATGGATACTTTGTTAAGATCTAAGGGTTACACTCCTAATTCTTAGCCGAAATTTAGTTAATGTAGTGGGCACAACCCTGTGGACTCTCATTCTACTGGTTTGAAGGAAGCGCCCTCCGAATTTGCAGAGATCTAAGTTCTAAGACATGGCGAGGTATCTTTGAGCCTGTCTAGGTGCCTAACTTATCACCTTACATTAATTCATTCACAGGTAACCATTTACAGAAGAAAAATCAGGCATCCCCATTGTAAATCAAATGTTGCAGATCTTAGACATGGACATAGACATTCAATCATGCAATTCAATTCATGAGCTTAGGGTAAATGAGATACTTATCTATTATAAGTTGCAACTAAATGACTAATTGTGGGTGTCCTCCTTTCGACTCAACCATAGGCTTAGAGCCATTCATTCTTATCACTCTGGCCACCCTCGTGCCAAGCCATGATATAACTAGGGAACTCTTTGCAGTTCCTCAGAGATTTATTTCTCTATCAGAGTCTCTATGAGGTTTATCAGATGCTCCCTCAGCATCAAGCTCGTTATCTTGAACTTGGGTCATGTCTTCTTCCTCGATGCGTCTATCCTGCTCTCAACAAACCCTCAGAGATCTCTTTCTTTGTCACAACCTCAACAAGGTTTATCAGACACTCCCTTAGTATCAATCTCACAATCTTTTGTTCATCATTCACTGAAGAGCACCGCATTCTCTTCTCCATCTATCCTCTGTCTTTTCTTCCTTTCACGCATGACCC
>JASDQU010307940.1:4172-21906 GCA_032191745.1 Picea mariana
TATATATATATATTAAATAATCCCACCAAATATGGCGGTGGTTCCACCATATATGGTGGCATATTCCTCCAGTCGCCAAATATATAATCTTCCAGAATCTCTGCCATCAATTTAGCAACGCGCCAATATTTTGGTGACCTTCACCAACCTACAGCCTTAAAGTAACCCCACTAACCAATGCACCAACCACTTCATTTATTCCTAACTGCCCACAGAATATTATTTAAAGGGGGCTCCGCTAGTGTACGAGAGACAAGAGGAGAACAAAGGGCGCGCCTGTTGGGTATGTGTTATATTCTTTGCACGAGTAGTAGTGTCTGAGCGCCTGCGCCGGGTGCGCAGGGGGGTAAGAGGGGGGGCTGCTAGGCCCCCCCTCGGGGGGTGCAGGGGGGGCCTAGCAGCCCCCCCTACTAGAAAATATTTCTGTACAATGCAAGCTCTACTATATAAAGTTCCAGACCCAAGGAACACTGCCTATCTGAGGAAGTATCTATCCTCCTTACCCAATCTTGTTCCTGAATTAGTCCGTAAAAGATTAACTGATGAAGACATTGAAATGTAAACTCTTTCTTTAGCAGGTTTACAAGAACAAGTTATTATTGCTATCCAGGAAGAGTGTAATAAATGAAAGAATGCTAAATCCTTAAAACGGCAATTAGGATTAGCATCTTTTGCATGCGAACTCTTTGAGGAAACCTCTAGCTATGGTTGTTTTAAACCTAAACGTAAAAATCTTAAAACAACTCATACTTCTTGTACATGTAAATCTCAGCCTCAACCAGTTCAGAAGTCTCGAGGTTTTAAACCCAAAAGGAAATTCTTATTCATAAAAAGACCACACCCAAAAAAGCCTAGGCAGTCCTCATGTTTTATCTGTAAGAAGCCTGGCCACTGGGCGTCTCAGTGTTCTCTGCGGTCTAAAACCAAAACCCAAGTTAAAATGATGAATCTGTTTCAAACTACATATGATCCTCAAGATTGGGATTTGGTCTCACACCATTCACATGGTGAATACTTCTCACTTTCTAAAGGTTCTTATGATGACGAAAGTGGAAGTTCCACTCCCTCTATGTTTGCTTCTGATACCTCTTCTGACGAGCCCGAGCTCCTCAATTTCCTTTTAATAAAAATGTTCATGTCCTCTTTTGTTGATATTGACAGTCTTTTCCGCCAACGTGCTGCTTTACAATCTAAACTCTCAGCACTGTCCCCTGGTCAATTTTTCCTTTCTGATTATTATTCCTCTCAAATTGACGATTTGAATCATCAAATTCAGTCTCTGCAGCAGCCCAGCGTGGTGAGTATTCACCATTATACCCCCTCTGATGTTGACTATGCTAAAAGTGTCCCAACACAACTGAGTGACACTCAGCAGAAAGCTAAGATGAAAGCTTTGGTCGCAGCCCCTCTCCAAGCCGATGAAGACAAAAACTCTTTAGATAATGCTATCTTCTTATTAGAAGAAGAAATTAAAGAAAAAGAAGCTTTAGTAAAAGATCTCTGGAAAACCTTAAAGCTTCAGAAAGAAGAATTAGCATTCCTAAAGAAACAGCGAGATGAAGCATTAGAAAAGGAATTCAATGAAGGCTTAGAAGAAGCAAAAGAATTTGGATTATTTGATAATAAGATGATGAAAGGCTTGGATGATAGAATTGTTATTTCTGTAAATATAAAACCTTCTGGTTATCTACTCTATACACTGGATGCATAAATTGATACTGGTGCTATGAATTCTTGTGCCAAACATGGCGCCATCCCTAACTATTACTGGCAGACTACAAATTTAGCTTTCATAGTTGTAAATAAGACTGAGATGAAAATAGAATATGTCTGTCCAGATTTTCCCATTTACATCCAAGACATAAGAGTACCAGTAACCTTGTATAGTTTTGATACTGGTTCTGACATTTTGTTAGGTCAGGATTTTGTAAATAAGTGTCTACCAATGACTGTACAACATTCCAGTCTAGTTTTGACTATTGCCAATAAATCTGTATATGTCCCTACAAAAACTGACTTTGTCAGCAGAGTTAGTCATAACCCTATGCAAAAGGCGTTAGAACAATCTGCTACAAGTCTTGTGAAGATCCAGAAAATCATTAAGCACGCTAAAAATCATGGATCAGAAGCCATACAGAAGATTAAAGAGAAAATAGAACAGAACTGTACTTCTGATGTCCCTAATGCTTTCTGGACTAGGGAACAATATTTTGTAAATCTTCCATACAAAGAAGACTACACTCCTAAACCTCAAAAGGCCTCTGCAAACCATATGTCCCCAACAGAACTGGAATATTGTAAAATTGAAATTCAAGAATTGTTGCAGAGAAAGCTCATAGAAAGTAGTAGAAGTCCTTGGGCATGTCCTGCCTTTTATGTGAATAAACATGTTGAACAGAAAAGAGGAAAGCCAAGTATGGTCATTAACTACAGAGCCCTCAATGAAGCTCTTTTGCCTTTGAGATACCCACTGCCAAATAAAGAACTCTTATTCTCTAAGATTGGCAAGAGTAATGTCTTTAGTAAATTTGATTTGAAAGGTGGTTTCTGGCAGATAGGAATTGTCCCAGCTAACAGATATAAGACAGTTTTTGTGGTGCCACAAGGACAGTATCAATGGAGGGTAATGCCCTTTGGATTAAAAAATGCACCCTCAGAATTCCAAAAGCGGATGGATGATATATTTCGGCACCTTCCTTTTGTTGTTGTGTATATAGATGATTTGCTAATATGTTCTGTAGATACTAAGCAACATGTACATCATTTAGAAGTTGTTTATGATTTTCTTTATAAGCATGTATTGGTTTTGAGTAAACCTAAACTCTGTTGGACTAAAACTAAGATAGAATATCTTGGTATGATCCTCTCTCAAGGAAAAGTGGAATTACAGGATCATGTCCTGAAAAAATTAACAGAGTTTCCAGATGAAATTTTGGACACCAAGCAACTTCAAAGGTTCTTAGGATGTCTTAATTATATTCGCCAATTTTATGAAAACCAGGCAAAGGATGTACGTATCCTTCAGAGGCGATTAAGTAAGACAATTCCTTGGAATTATAAAATGACACAGGCTGTCCAAATTATAAAACAAAAGGTCCAGCACCTCCCTAGCCTGCATCTCCCCGACATGTCCATGAAATTAATCCTCAAAACAGATGCTTCAGAAGAAACATGGGCAGCAGTATTAATGCATATATTAACATAGGTCCGTGCATATTATTTAATCGTCTAGAATTGCGAAGGTCTGTGCATATATTAACATAGGACAGGTTCTGGATGAGATATGTATCATGAACCTGTTAATAGAAAATTGAGATATGTATCATGAACCTGTTAATAGAAAATCAATATTATAGCATTGGCTTTGAGTATTAATATTATTTTCTTATATTTATAATAAAATTTAATTCTACATAATATTTTTTTTCTTAAATACTAAATTTAAAATATACAAATTAATATACATAAATACAAAGGGACCTTTGAAATATCATCATTATTATTTGTTAAAATTTCAACTGAAAATATTTAAATGAAAAGAGCACTCGACTAACGAGACAAAATCGACACTAAGTTTCAAACCTCATAATTTCCAAGGAGATGCTCCAGAGCAACATTAAAGAGATGAGCATGAACGTTGTTTTCAAATTGTTCTATATTATTTTCAAACGATTTTGAGTGAATTGGCCACAATAAATTTATCATATTTTGTGCGCTGAACAGTGCAAAACAAAATCTCAATCGTGTCATATGCCCAATAACCATCACTAATAAACCCAAAATAGCCATAATTTTTATTGTTTCACAGACACAAAGAATTTGTTTTATAAAATAATTTTTAATTATGACAAATACCCAAAAAAAATAGAAATTTGTTTTATAAAATAATTTTTAATTCTAACAAATACCCAAAAAAATTGCTACACACCATGGGAATAATCTCCAATCAAAAAGATTTTGAACAACCAAGAAAACTCAATTCAATTATATGTAATGTATAACTTAAGAATGTGATTGTGAAGAACTATTATTCTATGTGCACAATTACATTATGATGATCTAGTGTAAATGTGCTATATACATGGAAACTTGCTAACAAATCAATAATGGTTGATTTGTCTTTAGAATATTCATCATATGTAACTTTTTTTAAATCAGGTAATGCTTTCTCCAATTGCTCCCCTCTCAAGATGCAATTCTTAGGAGTATTGTTTTTAGTGTGTATACTGCAATTCAAGCAATTGGAGTAGATGGATGGTCGTTTTTCTTTGCAGTTTATACAATAAACCATTGTCTCATTTACTTCTATAGAATATGACCAAATCAATATATGTAAAACTATAAAGCTTTATGTATACTTGTTTACCGTGTATAAAGTAGATGGTGAAGCAATCAATTTTTTCAGATTTTCTACTTTTCTCAGTGTTCTTAACAAGCATATAAATGTTGATTGTGAGGTTTTAAAAATGTGTCCTTGCTTTTTAACTATATTTTTTAACAATATAAGTGGGAACTAGTTTTGTTGCAATTCTTTTTCGATGGAAGCTTAAATTGGAAAAAGAGTATCATGTACTTGAACCTGTTGCATAAGAATCATTTGTGAGACATAGAAAAAAAATTAAAATTAAATCAGTTTATTTGAAATATAACAATGAATATATATTTGAAACACAACAATTAATATGGACTTACAATTGCTTTATCATCATCAATGTTTCCATCCTTTATTTCTAAGTAGTGATGCATGCCAGTTTTTGTTGTTGAAATGTCAATAGCACCAATTGTACCAACTGGATAAGGATCTGTGTTGTGTGATAACTGTGCAATTGTTGTATTTGAGAAGAATCGATGTTCCATGAAAATGGGAGGTATGTTTTCAACTATGCTTGAGTTGGCTAATGAAAGTGTTTTTTCACAATCACCACCATCATATTTGTTTTTTGCTATTATTTAGAAATTTATGGAAATCCCAGAGTCTGAAACAATGTTTTGTTCATATTGTTCAATGAATTGTGTAGGCACAAACAATGTTATTGTCATTTTAGCTTTATTGTCTCTCAAATCCGCACGAAGTATTTTCTGTGTCTTATTTGCTTTGTCTAAAAAAAAATTGTATGTGACTAATACATCACCATGAAAAAAAATTATAGTTATATTGTTGTTGATATCCTCAATTGATAATGGTGATCCCAATGTTTTCAACTTGTTCATGAGATTGAGATGACAATAATGTTTGAAAATAAAATATATTTACTATAAAGAGAGACACTTAGACATTTAGGAATAAATATATCTATTCAGAGTTTTATCCTTCTCTTCATATACCACACCCTTCATTCAAATTATTTATTTTCATAATTTGGTGGATTTTTTAGAGGGGTGAAACTGCACCAAAAAAAAGGCTATATTTTGAATACAAATATTGTTTTTGCCAAAATTAATGATTTATTCCAAATAAAGAGCTATTATTACAAAAGATCCAAAACCACAATGTTTTTAGTACATTCGATCTCAAGAGTGGTTTTTGGCAAATTGAAATAAAGTTAGTAGACTGATTAAATATTGGGTTTATGGTACTACCTTGCCAATACCAATGGAGAGTCATGCTCTTCAACCTTAAGAATGCGCCATCCAAATTCCAAACAAGGATGGAAGACATTTTTAGTGACTTAGATTTTATAATTGTCTATATATTATTTGATAAAGATGGAAATTGGGAAAACTACGGTAGACTTCAACCTATGTTATGCCATTTTTCATGGAGTTAAAAAGAAATTGGCATTTATCATATGACAAAATAAGTTTTACAGTGTTGCTTTTTCTTCACCCAAATAAGTAGAAATTCTACATTGAAAACTATAGGAAAATAATAAATCCTAGAATTGTTGAAAATAATTTAATATATGTGACGTAAATAACAAACGTTAAAAATAGTTACCTTTTTGGTTCAGTCTCCTCTGATTTGTCTTCTTTGTTTATGATCTCTACCATTTCTTGGGAGCTAAAAAAATTGCATATGGAATCAAGATATGGAAAACACGGACTTAAAACAAAATGCATGAAACATTTAAAATCTAATGTACTATGATATATAGAATACATATGTGGTGAACACATGCCAAACATTCAATTCATTATTTAAATGAAAATAACTCACTTATGAATAATCATTAGTTAACATGTCAATTGTAGTATAAATATAAAACTACTAAAATCATTAAATCCTTAAAAATAAGAAATGATAGAAATTAATGTTAAATGAAGAATAAAATCAAAGCACTCAATTTAATAGCACATACTACTGACCTTTCTTCTTTTTATTCATGGTCTGGTTCTGTTTCTTCAATTGTAATATGTTTTCTGAAAATTGATATTAGCATGGTTCTTAATTGTGAAGTAGAGAAGAGATGTTAGGAGAAAACTAAAACATTTGAAATCTAATGTACTATGATATATAGAATACATAGGTGATGATGGGAAACTAACATGTTTTTTTTTCAAAGATACAAATTAATAGCACATACTACTCACCTTTTTTCTTTGAAAAACATGGACTTAAAACAAAATGCATAAAACATTTGAAATCTAATGTACTATGATATATAGAATACATAGCTCATGAATTGTTAATGTATACTTTCCTCTTAAGTATCAAGTATGAGAAATTTGTAATGTTATAACAAAAAAATGTCAAAATCAATACAAAACTAACATGTTTTTTTTCAAAGATACAAATTAATAGCACATACTACTCACGTTTTTTTATTTGAAAAACACGGACTTAAAAACAAAATGCTTAAAACATTTTAAATCTAATGTACTCTGATATATAGAATACATAGTTGATGAATTGTTAATATAAATTGTCCTATTAAGTATGTGGCACAAAACAATTGCAATGTTATAACAAAAAAATGTCAAAATCAATACAAAACTAAGAGATTTTTTTCCAAAGATATAATTTAATAGCACATACCACTGACCTTTTTTCTTTTTGTTCATGTTTTGGCTGTGTTTCTTCAATTGTAATATGTTTTCTGAAAATTGAGATGAGCATGGTTCTTAATTGTGAAGTAGAGAAGAGATGTTAGGAGAAAACATTCAATGTTGTTAATTGATTAATAAATAGAATACAATGTACCTTTTAGAGGCTCTTTCTGGTTGGGCTACATCTTCATTCCTTTTAGACTCTTATCCATTTTCCTGGTATTAAGATGTGAATTAGATCAAGCAAGATATGAATTAGATCAAGTATATAGAAACATTTAAAAATTATTTAGAAAATGCACATAAACAAAATTTAGGATAACAAAATTAAAACTTTGAAAACTATTGATGTATCAATAATAATAGAAAACTATTGATGTATTAATAATAATAGATTAAAAATGAAAGATGTATTAATAATGGTAGAGTAAAAAAAAAGATGAATGGAGGGATACTTACTTGGTCATTATTTGTTGTATGTCTTTGCAAAACAGATAATACATTTTACAATGAATATGTTCTAAATGCACATAAATAATATTTAGGATAACACAATTAAAACTTTGAAAACTATTGATGTATTAATAATAATAGAAACCTATTGATGTATTAATAATAATAGACTAAAAATGAAAGATGTATTAATAGTGGTAGAGTAAAAAAGAAAGATGAATGGAGGGATACTTACTTTGTTATTATTTGTTGTATGCTTTTGCAAAATAGATAATACCTTCTACAATGAATATGTTTTTAGGTTTTTCAAGTTGCTTTCATGTATGATTTTGGTGAAATATATAGTAAAAAAAACTATATCATCATATAGCTTTCTATGATGAATATGATTTGCAAATTGTTGTATGAGAAGGTTTAAACAATAATGCATGGCTATTTTACTATCTATTTGCAACAAAATCACTTAAAATGTAGTAGGGATTGAACAACATCATGATCGCTCCAATATGCATGTGAAATATTGACTTGGCATTGTTCAACGAGAAAATTTGTCCAAATGTGGTCAACCAGGGGTATATTTTTTGGGACAAAGTTATTTGTTATTTCTTGTAATTGCTCTAATTTCATGTACTCTAATAGTTGTTTTCTTTTCTTGCTATTTGAATGATTGTCAATATTGAAATCTCCAATGATTATCATAATGCAATCTGTATGCATTGATTGTGATTTAGCCATTGCAATTGCTTCAATAATTGATGAAAGAGACGCAAGCTGTGCAACATATACATTTATTATGCATATTTGGCACTGAAAGTATATATTTAATAAAACAATCCCAGTTATGTCATTGCAAATGTTTTTTGTTGATATGATGTTTATGTTTTTTTTCTATGCAAGTAAGTACTCCATGAAGATTATTTGTTATGTTGAAATTGAATTTGGAAAACTCATTGTATGTTGGTGCAAAGTTTAGATGTGTTTCTTGGATGCAAATGATCATATTATTCATTATATCTTCATCATGTACAATGTCATTGATATAAGCATATAGACTTCATGTATTCAAAGTTGCAGCCGATAAAGTATTTGTGTTTGTCACAATTGCTATGTTAACCTCATCCTACATTTGCAAAAACATTCCATTTATAAACTAGTCCTCATAATCAATGATAACAAGTAGTAACGAGGTGAAAAAGGGTTATCAATATGCAGCAAATGATACACGTATCATGAAGTATGCTTATGAAAGATTGCAGTGCAAAGGACCAACATCACTTGATGGAACTTTCAATAAATACTCATTATAACAGTATATATCCTCATTTCCACAATGCATTTGTTGTTAAGTGTCTCATTTCTTCTACTATTTTCTTGTTCACATGAAAATTATTTTGTGTTAGTTTATTGACAAGATATAATGATTCCATTGTTTTGACACGTGATAATGTTGTGTATACTAATCCATGTGTTGATATATGATTTGGATCAAATGCAATTCAATCTAATGTCAATCCTTGTGATCGATGTATTGTTCTAGCACAAGCTACTTGTATTGGGAATTGCTTTCGTACTATAGTTTGAGAGCTTTTGCTATTAGATGGTAGTTGTTTTTCAATGTGTAGTATTGGAGTCCAATTTGGTGAGATGTCTTTTTCATACAGTTGATGATACTTGTTCCTTTGCAATTTACCAATGTTTGGATTTACAAAGTCTATCCATATTACATCCACATTTTCCTTTTTTTTGGTATGTCTTTTGCATATTCCATCAGCACCATTAACAAGGCCATCTTCGATGTTATAGTTTCCAGCATATATCTCAACAAGAACATTATATTTGATTAGGATTGTTGGTGGAAACATTATTGTTTTCTCGTATGGTGCATAACCTACTTGCTTACTTTCATGTTCGCCAATTGCTTCAAGAACCATTAGTTCTTCATTTACATATGACAACATTTTTTCATTGTGTTTTTGTACATCCTTGTTTCTATAAAATAGGTATGGAAATAATGGATCTAATGGAGTTGGTCTATGGAAACGATCATTTATATATTCTATGTATTCAACAGATTGTTGATTCATTCGCATTTTGTTAAGGATTTCAATAATTTTTTTGTCTTTTTGGCGCATTGTAGTATGCAACTCATAACATTTTACTTTTTCCTTCCAAAAGTCGTATGGTGTTTTTTCCTTCTCAATAGTTGGATACTCGAAGATTAGAGAATCTCTGATAGGTTCCACTTGGAATAAGTCACCTGAGAATATTATATCAATATTTCTAAAATAGGCTAATGGGTTGTTCTTTATTTCTCGTAAACGTTTGTCAATTTGGTACAAGAATGTTGCACCTATTAAGGATACCTCATCCCCACCAAATCTAACTCTTCCTCCTTCGACAACTCATCATAACTGTACATGATCATCTCGTAGAGGCATTCTGGGAAACACTTTGAATGCATCCTGCAAACTACAAAACTTGGTATACATAAGAAATATACCCAAGAGGAAAAAATTGCTCCAACCACCACCATGGCTTCCAACTTCACCTCCTCAATGACCTTTTTCCTCAGCCTCTCGCATCCTTTTGATCTCATAGTGTTTTTCCTTCTCACTTACCTTGCAGCGGACTCTCCTTCTCTGCACGTGAACGATAATATTCCATATGCTCTCATAGACCACCATTGACCTCAACTCTAATACCATTTGTTGGGATTTGACTTCCTGCAACAAAAAATCTAAAACATATAATATTAACCACATATCACATGGAACATCAGATAGAATAAGAGAGGATAAACCATCACGCACAACACACACAAATAGAGAGGAAGAGAGGGGGGCAATGGTAATGTTTATTGCTCAACTAATAGAGAAATCGTTTACAAATCTCAAAAAACACTTTATTGGCTTCTACATTTAACCAAGAGGGATCTCAAGTGTTTCTAGGAATCTGGAAAGCCAAACGATTAAGAAACCTCCAAAAGAATGTAACTACAAGTGTATCTATTGTCACAACTCAACATTTTGTTCCACCACTTTAAAATAAAGTAGTAGAGGTTATGAATAATTAATCCATGAAAAGAATTATTATTATTCCATAGAATCATATACATATTTACTTTTATTGTGAATGGATGAATTATATCAATACAATACATTATTGTCAATTTAAAGTAAGAGATAAATGAATTGTTGGATTGACAATGTAGTGGAACAAGATGTCGGAGAATATAAGAGATAGATGAATTATTTGGGCATGTAGAGTTTTTATCCACCACTTTAAAAGAAAATAGTCCATGTTTGCTTGCATTACCTTGGGTGAATAGAGATATAAATTCCATGGACCGAGCATAGATATGCAATAATATTTTTTCACCCTTCCTTCATCTTTCCTAGCTTTCCTACATCTTTCCTTCATCGACCGTATGGGAGAGAAAGCGGGGAACAAGAAACTTTTTCTTCCTAACTAATAAGATAATAATTAGTGCTACTCAACCCTTCATGCGTTTGATAGATTCTACTACAATGGTCCTTCAAATTTGGAAATTAATAACTGGAATGGCTGACCCAATAGAAGATTACACAACTTCCACCATAAACACCGATAAAGAAAATAATTGACCCATCATATCATCCGGATAAATGGGAAATACTGAAAGGTTCAAATTGACAACTAGTAACATTGATTCAATTGGAATTGACATAATATTAATATTTCGTCTATTTGGGAAGATTCCCTAAATACCTGAGAGATGAATGATCATATGAAATGTTGAATATTTGACAAGATTCATTTCGGTTGGGAGCGTAGAATGGAGGGGAAGGAAATTACGGAGGGGACTTGATTCTAAATTCTCTTTTCTTTGGGTGGGATCAATTGAGTCATCTTCAAATTATTGGGATGCATGGGATGAATCATAAGTACAAAAGAAAATAAGAGAAGTGGGGTCTGGTCTTCTTTTCATTTCATGATTACCCCCCTGGTTGAGGTGGAATACATCTCCACGGTTATTGACTGGGAACAAAGATAGATAAGGTGTTGAAATGAAAGGTAAAACCTGAGTGCGCGTGCTCTATATTATTTATTCTATCTCTATCCAGGGAGACCGAGAAGAGAAGTACCCAAAAGAATCCCAAGGATATAAGTACAGAACTCTCTTAAAGTCTATAGAATTTTATCCCAACTACTTAACGTAAGGCACCTTAATTGAAATCCAGTCCAATAATTTAGAAATCATATACATACTATTATCTATCTCCCCTCAAACAAATTAGATACAATAGACTTATTTCCTTGGTCGATATTCACCAAATGGTCTTTGTAGTTATGCACTTATCCCCTTGGCTTTATGTTATCCCCCTATTACTTGAGATATGACAATACGTTATATATGAGTTAGAGTACCAGGAAAATAAGTGTGCACATAACATATCTCTTTCTTTATCCCAACTACTTAATTAAGTAATTTGTTAGGTCAATAGTTAGGGAAAGCCTATCCCTCCCTATCTTCACTTCAGAGTGCATTTCAACTATCGATTAAAGCACTCACTTTATTTCAAATTTGAAGTGGATTTCTTTTTTTCCTCAATCTTCTTCTCTCTTATTATATTACGAATAACGATATAACAGAAGGATAGGTCATTTTTATTCATTATTAAATTAAAATGACATCTTAAATTGAAAGAAACTCATTTTATTATGTTGAACCGCATTATATACATATTAATAGATCACAACCTTTCTTTATATTGTAAAAGAAAGAGACAATTTTATCTTTATAAATAAAGTTAGGTGGGATAGTCGAAGTGGAATTTCCAGCCGATTCTTTTACCAAACTCCATGTTGTATTTTCCGAGTAATTGTTGTATTCACCGAGTGAATGCAGCTTCCACATAGAGATTGATAAATCAAGAACTTTATATATATGTTTCTCTTTTCAAATATATAAATAAGATTACTTACTTCATGTTTATGTTTTCAAGTATATAAATAAGGTCTTGGATATACTGAACTTTCCTTAAGTTCCTTGGTGCAATGCTTGCTTCATACTCTGATTAACTCAACTATTAATTTAATTGAACAATAAATGAAATGTGTTCCTCGAAGGGACACTCTCCAAATTGTAAGAAATCATGAATTTTTTTGGTTCCTTCCAGTTTGGATTGTTTGTTTCCATGTTTTTGTTTATTCTATCTCATTTTCTTCTCAGTTTATTGTTCAATGGAGTTGTTTATACATCTATAGTTTTATTATCCATTATTTTTCATGATTCCCATTTTCTTTTACGTGCATTTTCTTTTAATGATGATGGTTTTGGGGTAGTGATTTTTTTAGGGGGCGAACACGATCACCCATGAGCTAATTCCACTGGATCTTTCTCCATGTGTCAATGTTCCATATGACCAACTTAATCCTTCTTTCAGCGGGTGCCACTTCACCTCAATCCTCTTTTCCCTATTCAATCCATCAATCCCTCTTAGCAGGGACAACTTGAGCCCCATAGGGCCCCTGTAGAGAGTAGGGAATCTGTGTACTATACTACTTTCCCAAGGAATGGAGTATCTACTTGGATTGGATACCATGCAACGACTAATTCTGAGATGGAGGTCCTATTACTAGTAGGGCATAGCTCCCATCAATATGTAGCAATCAACTTGTAGGGAGGGCTTTATCTGAGAGCTATAACACAGGGAAAACCCTTGTCTGTAGAAACCTTGAATACCCTACCCCTTGGGATGGAAACAAAAATAGAATAGACAAGATCTATTGTTGCGCAACTGTGTCTTCTACATTCTGGGTGCGAAATTACTACACATTTCTTCCTGTTAAGCATTTTGGCATTTTRACACTGCAATATTATTCAGGCCGGAGTATAACTCCACAAGAGAAAAAAAAAATACGGAGTATAAATCCACAAGAGAAAAAACGAGTATAGTGGTCCCTTCTACACACTTATTTGGGACCTATCCCATTGGATTCCCCTTTTCTCCCTAATCATAGTCATACCTTTCAGTTTTAATCCTTTTTTTTTTTTAGTGGACCYGACCCCTTCTCARCTTCCCTATTTTTCCTCCTATTCCATTATATTTCCCTTCTTACTCTGATCATTGTGGTACCTATCACTTATAACTCCTTTTTTGTGGTCCCACCAACCCATTTTTCCTTATCTACACTTCCCCTCTCCAAATGGCCACCACTCGCAAAAAATACGTGCAAGCTTCCATCAATCAAGCCCAGGACTCCATCCAACATATGATATATGAGATTAGATCTACCAATTCCTTCCTTGCACAATTTGATACCTAAGTCTAGCACAAATTTGACACCATGGAAGCCAAATTCATGAACCAGTTTAACACCCTCCATTATGTTCTCAACCAGTTGTTGAACCACCCTCTAAGTCCTTCCTACTCGGACCAACCAGATGTTGTTGATTCCTCTCATTCTCTACATTTTTAATTCAACTCCTTTCATTGTGACCCTCTTCTTCCCCACGTCGAGGTCAATAAATTTGATGGCTCTGATCTTATGGGTTGGGTCACTCAAATGGAGCATTATTTTTCTCTACATGGTATTACCGATGAGTTGGCCAAACTTCACTATGTTTTCCTCTATTTAGATCATAAATGATGGAAATGGTGGAAATGGCATAAAAGTTCACGTCAGGGGTATATTTCCTGGACCCAGTTTTTTGCAAAGCTCTATGACCACTTTAACACTGATACCCACTATCTTGATCGTTTGACCAAGTTGAAATAGTCAGGCACAGTGGAAGGCTTTATAACTTATTTTGAGCATTTGACCTTTCAAACCGAGGGCATGTCAGATGCTTTCTTATGTGTATGATTTATTAGTGTCCTAAGGATGAAATCTGATCCAAGGTTCTCATGGCTCGCCCCCAGACTTGGTTGGAAGCTACTAAACGTGTTAAAGACGCCCAACAAGTTTTTTTTCCTAGAACAAAAAACCCTCTTTTTTACCTCGCCCTTGACCCACTAATCTTGACCCCCCTCCCACAACCCTCAAGGTCCAGAAATTAACTAGGGATGAAATGGTTGAACGCCAACTGAAGGGTATTTGCTATAATTGTGATGAAAAATATTTTCCGGGGCACAAGTGTAAGGAACAAATTTTTTTATGACTATTCCCAAAGATATTCCTGAAGAATATATGACAATTCCACTTGTTGAAGAGCCCTCCCTTCCCAATTCTACCCAGTATCCCACTAATCCACCTAAAGTTGAACCACTCATTTCCTTGCATACCCTCACTAGATTCTCTGCTCCACAAACCCTCAAGCTCATTGGCTATATTAAGCATAGGAAGGTCATCATCCTTGTTGACAGTGGTAGCACCCACAATTTTATTCATCATTACATTTCCTAGGAAACCAATTGCTATATTCATGTTGTCAATAATTTTCAAATCATGATTTCAAATGGTGGGTCCATGAAATGTGGTGGGTATTGTGAAAATGTACGTCTTCAAATTGGACATTACCACCTGAAATCTCATATGTTTTCCATTGAAATGGGTGGTTGTGACATTGTTCTAGGTGATGAATGGTTACACACTTTGGGTCCCATTCTTATGGATTTTAAGGAATTAACCATGCAATTCCAACAGGAGGGACAAAGGTTTCACTTCCAAGGTCCCACAGCTGGTTCTCTTGAGATCATCAGTTCCCATCGCATGGAAATTCTCCTCAAGAAAGGCCACTCTGATATTATTGCTCAACTCCATTCTATTCAAGTGGTTGAGACACCCTCTGTGCATCCTGACCTCCAAGCTATTCTCTCCAAACACCAAGATGTTGTTTCCACTCCTCGAGGACTTCCACCTTCTTGTGGTGTTCATGATCATTCCATACCCCTTGTTCCCGACAGTCTTCCTACCAATGATCGCCCTTATCATCATCCATTTGCCCAAAAGAATGAAATTGAGAAAATAGTGCAGGAATTTCTCCAAGCAAGTGTTAGTTGCCCCAGTACCAGCCCTTATTATTCTCCTGTAGTCATGGTACTTAAGAAATAAGGTACTTGGTGTATGTGTCCTTAATTTCTTGTGCTAAATAAACTCACCATCAAGGAAAAGTTTCCCATTCCTGTCATTGATGATCTCTTGGATGAGTTGAGTGGTGCTCATTACTTCACTAAATTGATTTTTGTTCTGACATACACTTGTATCTACCACACACACATATATATAAAGGGATTATTATGAACATTTCACAACTTCGTTGGTGTTTGAAAACGAATTCCTCATTTATTTTTGTTTCCTCGTCCCTGCCATATACTTTGAGTGAAATATCTCATGGAATAACTTCATCATTCCCGATGTCATATAATTTGAGTGGAATATATCGTGGAATATATGCATCCAAAATATATTGAAATGATCATGAAGAGACCCCTTTCTTCTTATTAATTGGATCCTATCGGTCATCAACAACCACAGGTTATGTGGTTGCGCTAGTCAATAAATATATTCATTTAAAAAATATAAAACGCCACATCATCGACCTCCCAAATTTTATAACCATTGGGTATTCTTACCATATATATCATACTAGCACAACTGGAGGTCGTATATCAGATTCAAAGTTTGATTTAATTTGGCAGATCTAATTTCGCGCAACTAGAGGGAGGTCCTAAAAAAAATTTGGTAGATCAAAAAATTCATACATGTAATTAAATTTTTTGTATTCTGCATTTAAAATTTTTAGACCATGTTGCTTCTGCTTATAATTCTGTTGTGTTTTTAGATGGCTCAACATAGACTATTCGATAAGATATTAACACAAACAGATGCTCACTCGGCAAGACTAGTAATATACGTCCGACAGGCGAACGAGTATTTTTGCTTAAGACGGAATGAGGAAAGACTTTATGACTTCATGGATACAGATATGGATAAACTCTAGTATTTCAGGCTCAAATATAATGTATATTGGGAATTAAGAGAGCAGTGGGGTGAGTATGCGAGAACAAATAACATATGCCCAGGAGAGACGGTCTCATTTTGGAGAGATGATGAAAACAATTTCTTCATTCAATTAAATCGGCCATGATCAAAACAATTCGATTAAATCGGGGGTAGATTGTTTTAGTTAATTGATTTTTTATTATGATTAAAAAATCGGGGGTATATATTTCTAAAACCCTCCCTCCTTGATTATGATTAAAACTCTTGGATAGCACCATTGGCATTGGATGAAGGTGGAAAGTTCATGGTTTACTTACTTTTAGTTTTATTGATGGCTAGTATTGTTCATGTAAATGCAATTTATTCATGTAAATTCAATTTATTCATGTAAATGTATATTATTTTCATATTATCGTTTCTCAGTTGAAAGTTTCTTCAGTAACACCATTGACATGATAAATTTTGTCTACTCATTACTCTCAATTTGATATTAAACTTGTTGATAGAACATTACTTGAATTGGTTTGACTTATTTTATGTTTCTGTGATCCAATCATTAACATCAATTTCTTCGTTGTCATGGTCTCCAATCCCGTCGAAACTTTTCGATGAGATATTTATCTTAATCTGAATAGCTTCCTAAATAATAGAGTATATCTTTATCGAAAAGTTTGGGTCAGTCTACGCTTAAATAAACACTAAATCCTTTAAACACAGAGTGCATTAGGTTGTATTGAATCACACCCTTCGAAATGAAAAACCACTCAAAATATTCAATCTCAGGCGATGAAAGAGCACTGATATAACATATTAAAGCTAGTGATGATTAGTTAAAAAAGAAATGGGCTAGAGTGGCATCATATCACAATTCAAAACCCTTTTATATACGAATTTAAGGCCATTGAAATATTCATCTCAGCCATTGATACTCAACCATGCCCCGGGAGAAAGAATTTAATTAATAAACACAAACCAAATGGCTTAAAGGATTTCCAAGTCCATTTAACATATTTATTATTGTTTGTTGACAATGTTTTGTTAATGTGTCTAATTTTTCACTTTTAAGGGAAAAGTATTCTGATTTGTTAAATGGCATGTGAAATGTAGAGTGCAGTGTCACACCATCTGCATTGAATGATGCCTTTCTTGTATATGTTGTTATGATTCCTCTCACTTGCATTGGGTTGTATTCCAATATGTTATTGTACATCCGCATTAGGGAATGAAAAATTGTTTTCGCAGTAAATGTTTTCCCAGTGCCCGCACCTCCTGTCAAGAATAAGTATATTGGTTGATTTGGATCTCCTTTTTTATTTGTCAATATCTCCTTCACTGTCTTTGCTTGTTCTTTATTTAGATATTTCAT
>JASDQU010307940.1:62417-73851 GCA_032191745.1 Picea mariana
AAAGTATACATCTGGATAATTGGAAAATGATTGCAAAACCAAAAAAGAAAGGAGGTTGGGGTTTAAAAAACATTTTTTGGTTTGGTAAATCTTTAGCAGCAAAAATTCTTTGGAGAAGCCTTATGGTTCCAGGACTTTGGCATGAAGTGATTCATAAGAAGTATCTGAAAAAGAAAACAGTAATTGATTGGTTTAGGGAAGGGAGAAAGAATTTGAAAGGGATTTCAAACGGTTGGAGAGCACTAACTGATTCATTTCCTATCATTACTGATTGGCTTGCATGGAAGCCGAGGAATGGATGGAATATTAGGATATGAGAGGATCCGATGATTGGAGCACAATATTTTTATAAATTGTCAAAGAATTTAACAAGTACTCTCTTAGCATCTTAGTTTTTTGGTGTAGGGTTAAAGGTTGTTTCCGAGTTTTCAGAGTTGTGTCTTGGTCTTGGGAAGACCAAGGCATTCATAAATGAGTCACAGTGAGTGTGTTCTATTTCATAAGGTGATTTAAAGGCCTTAAGCCATTGATCAAATAAAGGGAAATATGCATGTCAAAGGAGAGTCAAGTCATAGGTTTGAGTCTAGAAGGTTTTTATGTCTATTTCATAATACACCATCATGAAAGACAAGGAATCAAAGGGGTAAGAGGTCATCTCAAGTTTTGATTATGTCATATAAGTGGTGCTCACTATGAGAGCTTGCATTAAGTAATTGCAAAGGATATGATGATGAAGAACAATTTTTATAGAAGGGTGATAGCATAAGTCATCTCCTAAGCATAGCTGCAGATTTTCATTGGTAAATTGTCATACACAACACTTGTGTAGCGAGCTCTTAGTATGCAAATGTTGTAGACACACAGGGGTTGGAAGGACAAAGGGAGGTGATTCGTAAGTTGTTTTTGAAGTAAGCACAGGTCTCCAGCAAGATACTTCCACCAGAACATTGCACAGGTTTGAAGAAAACTCAATGCATTACGCAACTGTTGTAGGTTACAGTTACACAACATGCACGCTACGCAAATGACAATTTAGTGGTAAACTTCAAGATCATTTTATGACCAACTGGAGAGGATTTTGAAAAAAAACAGAGAGGTTTTTGTCAAGAATGAACTCAATAACAAAAGCCTCTCTCACTTTTTACAAAGGTGTCATATTTTGAGAGATTTGAATGAATCTTTACAGCTTTTTTTTTTCCAGATTTCAGCATTTAGTGTTTTCTTGTTTTAGTCATCATCTTTGGGTGCAGATTCCAAGAATATGGAGAAGAATTTTTGAAAACAAAAAGAGGTTTTTATCTCAAACAGACCCAATAACAAAAATGTCTCTCATTTTTTACACAGGTGTCATTATTGGGAATATATGAAATGATCTTTAAGGCTTATTTTCCAGAAATTCGTCAAGCCAGATTCGTTGGCAGAGTTCTAGAATCTTTTGAAATTCGAGTTGATGGACCTCCAACTCAGCAAGGTTGATCCGAAATTGATATGTATATTGAAACTTGGATATTATCCTATCAGATCCCATGATTTTATCTTCAGTTGACACATTTTTCGTTGGTAAAAAATCAAACCCTAGATAGTAGGATATGGGCAGATTTTGGCAAATATTTTTTCCTAAGTTATTGTAACAACTTTCTATCTTTGGAAAAAGATGGATTTCGACCTTCTTAGGCTAGAATATTATATTTATCTATATATTTGAGCACTTTGAATGTGCAAAAGTGGCGAGTTGGCAGAAGTATAGTCATTTTGATCCTTATTGTAATTTTCTTTGAATCTGAAAGAAATACAAATGCAGAAGTCTTGAACTTTTTATGAAAAAGATTCTAATGGTGGTGATCTAAAGATTGTACTCCTATCTTTGTATGTACTTCTTGTGTCCTTACTTTCATCTTCACTTTTCTTCTGTTTAAATTGGATAATTAAATGGTCTAGAATTCATCTAATGGTGCTTTAGACTCAAGTGATTTAAACTTTGTTTCTATTCTTAAATAGGCCAGAATTCATCTTCCATGGTGCTTTGACTTTGTTATATGTTTCTTTTCCTCTTCCACCCTACACAACTAAACTTAAAACTAAAAGTTCATCACCTAATTTAGTCTTTGTTCCTTTGGAAAGTTCTACCTACTAGTCATTGTTTTCTTTCGTTTCAGGGGTTGACTCCATAGCCCAAGAGATACCATACCTCCTTGCTAGCAAACCTTGAAAACACCACCTCAATCATCTAAACCTAGCCATCAATTCAAAAGCAATCTATCTATCAGAGATCAAGTCTCAGAGAGAGCCCTCTCTAGATTGGATGGGCTAGCTTCCAATCTTAAATTTGGTTTGTAGGTTACCTTTGTAGATTGTTTCTTCAGCTCAACAACTTACTCAATGTTAACATACTCTACACTCAAATGGTATAAACTTTCTGGCATAGGTAGGATCTTTAGCTAATGAAGATCAAAATATAACAAGATGAAAAAGTGCAGAGATTCTTGGACTAGATGGAGAACAGAAAGAGGAATGATATTTTTATGTAAAGGGCTTAGTCTGGACTGGTATTGAATTAACTGCTGAAAATGATACTTTAATTTGGTCTTCGAATACTAAAGGAGGTCAAGTCAATGCAAAACGAGCCCATGAAGTTCAATGCTTAGATGACCATGAGGTCATTTCAAATGATTGGTATTTAGATCTTTGGAATTGACAGACCCCTGTGAAAGTTAAATTATTTTGCTGGTTGATGTTTGAAAATAGAATGCTTACATGGGATAATTTGTCAAAAAGAGGTATGATTGGCCCTAGTAGATGTGTGTTGTGTGGAGAAAGGGAGGAATCTTTGAATCATTTGATGGTTGAATGTTTGTTTACTAAAGAGATTTGGAATTCTATCATAAAGGAACTCCATTTAAAGAGGATTTGGGGAGGAGGACCCATATGTGATTGTTACCAGGATTGGATCAAGGAGATGGAGTATTGGAAAGAATTGTCTTGTTATATTTGTTGAGAGATTTGGAAACACGGGAATATGATTATATTTGAAGAACATAATCTATCTTTGGTTAGGGTTTGCAACATAATTTTACAAGACTTGGAGGAAAACAAAAAAATACAGATTGCTCAGCATCATAGAATTACTAGGCCTTCACTTTTGGATTGGAATCTGGCGGTGGTTTTCTTTGATGGAGCCTCACAATGTGAGGGTTCAAAATGTGGTGCAGGAGCTATTTTAAAGTGTCCATAGTCGGGTTTTTACAGTCTTAAATTGAATTTTGGTCCTGGAACTAATACCAAGGGTGAACTATTAGCACTTTGGAATATCTTGTTTTTTGCTCATTATAAACAAATTAAAAGTTTACAATTGGTTGGTGACTCAAAGGTAATAATTGATTGTTTTCCTTTAAAAACAATCTACAGGTGAGTACACTACAAGCTTGGATGTAAACAATTAGAAAGTTGAGTGGAAAGTTCCATCATTTGAATGCCCAACATATTTACAAGGAATACAACAAGGAAGTTGATCAGTGGTCAAAGCATGCATTACATCTAGAAGAAGGTGTGATATATTATGCAAAAGAAACAAGAATTCATACAGAGCCTTTTGAAAGAATGACAATTGTATAACTTTTTTTTAGTAAAAAAGTGAAGACTATGCTCTTTTTATAAACAACCAAATTTAAAGGATAGCTTTGTTTTTTGATACTATACTACTTTACAGATTTTGACTATGTAAGAGGTTGCAAATATGAAAAACAGAAAAAACAACAGATGTTTATTTTGTAAAAGACATATTTATATTTACAAATATAAGTACTTTTTTCTATTTGAAAAAAAAAGAGTAATATATGGAAGTTCCACTAAACCATGGTTTCAAGAATAAGATAAATTAGATTCATGAGGAAGGCATTAAATCTTGTCAAAATTTTAATGGTGGTCATTTGAATTTTGCATAATTTAAGTTAAAGATAGATTGGAAATTCGATTTGTTATAAGTTTAACCTCCTCCATGCTTCTATGGTAATCATGTGGGAGTTTATTATTATTTATTTAAGTTTGGTTTTCAACGAAAACAAGTGTTGCATAGCAGTGTAGTCCCTGTCGGGTTGGGGTTGGAATATTCAAATGACTAGATATTTGCAAAATTGATTATGTCAGGGTGGGGCTGGAATCTGTGGTTGATAATAGATCTAGGGTTGAGATGAACCTATGCAAAATGGAAAGGCAGTTTTGAGAATATGTATTGATCTTTTTTTGAGGAACTGCTAATATGTAGGTTTAATAGTTTTTGGTTGATGGCAACAACCTTTAATGTTTAGCTTATAGGCACACCAATGTTTATTGTCTTTGGCTACGGGGCATTTTTCATGGTGAAGTTTGAAAATATCGAGACAAAGGGGCTTTAGAGGACTGGTTTTGGGTTAGGGCAATGTTATTTATAAAATAGTGGTTTCTAGGGTTCAACCTGTCAACGTTGGAGTTATTCTCTTCTTAATCGAACTAGGGATTCCAAACCTCCCCATTAATTTCTCGATATATGAGGCTTTAGAATATATCAAGAACAAGATTTGATAGTTTGTTTCCATAAATATTTATATTGTATAATATGTTTGTTACCTATGCTAGAATACACTTAGAAACAGATCTCAAGAAAGGGATTTCTAAGGAAATACTCTTGTAGTTTGGAAGAAAAATTTAGGTTGCAGAAGTATCACCCTCAAAAACAAATATTGTTACAAGCTTGACCAGCTGGCATCATACTGTCAGAGAAGGATATTCCCGTCTTGAATAATTAAGATAAACATAATTTTTTCAGAAGGTTAAAAAGAGATGGAAATGTGAGATTTGTTGTAGGAAATCAAGTAAAAATCGGAATGCAGAATGTGCCTCCCAGTGAGACATAAATTGATGCCCAAAAGTGATAGGAAAGGAGCATGGAGAATGTGACCCCAGGCGGGAGCAAGATGTTGAACATAGAGGACTAGGTAACACAGAAATGAATGAATAGTTATAAAAACTTGCTCAGAAAAGGTGAAGGGAGTGATTGTCAAATAACAGAAAAAATAGAATGCTCGTGGATTGAAGTGTATAGATGTCTGGCCTCTTCAATTGGCTAGTAACCAGACAAAGCACAAAGTGACCCCATCTTGAAAAGTGCAAGGACGGTTAGGGGGTTTGCAATGGAGCCAAAGGAGCACGATTGGAAATAAAAAAGAAAACGCCAAGCAAGAAGTCATGATCATGTGAAAAGCACAATTAACCAGAGGAAGAAACCATAACCAATTTCTATATGGTGCCTATAGTTAAATATAACTCTGGCGATGCCTACTTGGTGTTCCTTTAAGTTCAAGGTGTGGCCTCATTCTAGCTTGGCTGGATCAACATCCCACAATCATACAACTATAGGAGTATTTTGGGAGTACTTAAGTCTTACCAAGTCTCATTTCTATATAAAATGTCTTAGCCTCAACCTAGTAAATCCAAGGCTCTTAGATAGGATGTAAGGTCCTGAAAGGTCCCTCATAGCTGAGGTCAGGTCATCCCTTGACCAATGGTTTTGAATTGTTCGTCGATAGGAGAAGTTGGTCGTAATCAAAAGGTAGATGAAGCTAGGTAAAAAGCATCGTCTCAGGCTCAGGGTGTTAAACTTAGAAGCAGAAAGCAGGTTTCAAATATTATAGAAATGCCCTTTGCAAAAGAAAAGAAGAATAAACTAAAACCCAACATTGTTAAAGGAGAAAAACAAATTGAAAGGAGCTTTTAAAAATAAAGCCAAATTAACCACAATATGAAACTTAGAATAAAAGTTATAAAAATACAAAGCAAACACACCTGCTGAAGCATATCTACAATATCAGGACTGGAGAGGGCAAATTTCAACACAAATATGAAATACAAAAGAAAAATAACACCAACGGGCACATATTTTTGAAAATTAATTAAATAGAAGCAAACATAAATGTCCTCATATGAAATATCAAATCAAATGAAAACCAGAATCATAGCTCAGAGAAGAGGATAAATAATTCAATTTAAATTTAATGAAAAATGACTGTAAAATGAAACCCAAGTAAAACCCAAAAGCCACAAATTCGAGCCACAGGGAAAAACCATTAAAAATCAAGTCAAGTCAAGTCGAATCACAAACAATTTATATCTCAATGCCTATATTTAAGATGTAACGAAAACCAAAAGCAACGCAAAAGCGAGGGTGTTGAAAAATTTAAAGACGAGAAATCAACAAACAAATTGTAGTGGAAAACAACAAATACATCATGCAAATTTGAAGTGTGAGATATATAAAGTGTAATAACTTACGATGCCTCTTATTCATTTGACAGCTAGACCGAACTCGAATGCAATGAGATGCAGTGCTACAAGAAGCAGTATCTGTCGCCAGAGAACTTTTTCCCTGTGTCTCCGCCACCAAAGCGCCCCTGGGCAGAGCAACGACGGAATTTCTTGTGGGTCACGCATCTTGGTGTAAATTGAGTTTTTCAACCTCATGTTTATTGTGTAATTCATACATGCTTATGCATCTGAATATTGCTCATGGATGAGCATTGATTAAGCATAATAACTATTTTAACTATTTCCAGTACATGCATACTCACTCACCAATGCGCATTTATATCCATCTTCGAGTGATGATGGCTATGTGATGTGGGATCTACAACCTCTCCCTCCCACATCATATCACACCCAGGGACATCATGTGGACACTCAGCCTGATTCATGAACCAATTCGCCTCGCCATGGGATTTAACCCATGTTCTTTCGCTGGGATTTGTGAATTCTCTATGCGTGCTTGTGCCACAGACTTCCAGATTTGTGAATTCTCTTTGCGTGCTTGTGCCTCGGATTTCCTTCACGAGGTGGAAGAAATTGCAGTCAATAAGGTTGTTAAAATGTCTCGGAGTGCAGTGTGGCGCCGTGGTCCAGACCAATGTCGTTGTTCTGCCTGTGCGCTTATGGAATTGAAGGCACACCCGGGAGATCAAAGAGGTGAGCTAGAATTGCAAAGAGCAAAAATTGCTCAACTTGAAACCAAGTTGGAGGAGAAGAAACAAAAACATGACAAGGAGACTTGCATCATTCTCATTCTCAAGGTTGTGAACAAGCAGAATAGATAAATTTGAACCCTTTGCTAGGAAAATCAGGAAATTCGTTAGCAATGGATGTAGAATTAGGCAAATGTGCAATCACCAACCTCTTCTCATGGATCCATGGCTCAGGAAGTGGACCAACAACTTTTGGCCTACCCAGAACAGCCAATGGAGACAGACCGAGGATGGATAGTGGACACTACACTCAAATTAAAATAATTGGGATTTTTTTATATGTAACGTCATCTTTTTGTTGCACTCATATGTAAGAATTTACACCTGGCAAAGAGACACTCTGTCATATGCTGATGTAGAAATTTTTGTATGGCCAGAAAAGGAAAACTCTGTTGTTAGACGACTGGTTTTTCTTTTTGAATTCCTTGTATCTCTTTGTTGATTCAGCTTCTGATGCAACACTCTTTTGAATATAAACTACTCGTTCTTGTTAAAATAAAAAAGAGAAACATCATACTAGCTATAGCATAAAACACATAGCACTTGGATTACATTCCATGGAAGAATATACATAACCCTTACAATTATGTTTAGCTGCAATTCTACAAGCACACAAAAAATGCTAAAATAGATCCATTTTAACCTTCGATAGATTCATAGTAGCTTTATCAATTTGCATGATGCAACCTAAGGGTCCACAAAAAAACAAGTTAAATTTTGGAAGAAAAATAATGCAAGAACCAAGATTTGACTTGGTCATGATTTCTATTCTGTTATGATACCATTGTCAGTCCATTGCTCTAAATTTAGCTAATATGATTACAAGGTTAAACTTGTTTTTTACGACAATACCCTTGTTTTTTGGCCGAGGTTGAAGACTTATTTCCCCCAACCCACTACCATAATCTATTCATATCAGAACTGCACTCCTGGACATGTCACTTTGAGGATTCACTTATTTTTGCTGGGAACCAAACCTGAGCCAAGAACTGCACTCTTGGACATGTCACTTTGAGGATTCCCTTATTTTTGTTGGGAATCAAACTAAGCCAGCAATGGTAAAATTTTACATGTTTACCACTAGACCACAACTCAATTGACATGGAATTATACTTGTTACCAACTTATTATCAGATGCATCTCATGGAAAGTAAATAATTGGAAAATAAATATGGTGCATATGATCATAGCCGCGTACAAAGGAATGTCCTTTTTCCATCCTACTAATAAATACATGCCTAAACAATTAAAAGATAATCTCTTCTATTTGAATATGGAAAAATGATATCTAAATCAAATTTCTACGCATCAGATCCTTGCTATAGCTAAAGCAACACAATGACAAATTCTCTTATTTGTCACAGATCATGACCACTGTTCACCATACAACGCATGGACATTGGGTTATTTATATGTTTTAACCAAACTAACATTGTAAGCCAGCAAACCTTCTAGGATAAGCTAGATTTTGCATCCTTGATCTAGAAGGTAAGTTCGTAGCTCAGGTCCAATTGTTTCTCTTATCTCAAAGAAGGATATTTTCTCAATTCAATACATACAGAGACATATATATTTGTTCTTACATAGATGAACAACAAACGTCAAGGACTCCCTCTATAATCCATTTACATTACAAATACCCAAAAAAGAATTGGTTCTACATTGTAAAACTACAAAATAAACAACACTTAAAGCTTCAAGGTAAATCTTAAATTGAATTTGTATACAAGAATAAACAACACCTAAAGCTTCATGGTAAATCTTAAATTGAATTTGTATGCAAATTTTTTTATTGAACTTATAAATAAAAATCAATCTTCAATGGACGAGGCCTTATTTTGTGAATCCTTGAGAAAAAATTAACTAATAGATCTATGTTAAACCCAAATTTATTAAAGATCAAAAACTTGAGGCCTTCTTTTATAAATCCTTGAGAAAAAATTAACTAATAGATATATGTTAAACCCAAACCCAAATTTATTAAGGATCAAAAACTTGAAAGTAATACACAATTAATTAAGGATCAAAACCTTATTAAGAATAAAAAACTTAAGAGTAATACACAATTAATTAAGGATCAAAACCTTGTGATGCACACCTCTCAACAACATATATCTCGCCAGGTTAACATTGACCTATACTAGTTTGTTTATTTATATTTGTTATTTAAATATACGCTAGTTTATTTATAATTATTATTTAAAAATACAATCTTGTTGTTATTTATATATACGCTAGATTATTTATAGTTATTATTTAAAAATACAACCTGGTTGTTATTTATATTTACACTCCCATTTAACATGGATCTATGTTAATTGTTATTTATATATACACTTCCATTTAACACGGATTTATGTTAATTTATTTATAGTTGTTATTTAACTATGACGAGTAAAATAAATAATCCATCCCTACAAATATATGGGGGTTTTATCTTTCATTTTATTAGTCCCTGCCATGGGACTATAGTAATGAGTTTGCTTTTGATGGAACATTGATGTGACATTAATTTACCTTTACCATAAATTTGTGTATGCAATGTAATGTTTAACATAGGAAAACAAATATATATTTTTGGATATAATAAAAATATTTGTGTTTCTCATTTCTAATTGGTTGATAGAATTGAAGTGTTATTATCTAATATATCATTTATTATTATATTTATATTATATTTATTATCTAATATATTATTTATTATTATATTTATATTATATTTATTATCTAATATATTATTTATTATTATATTTATATTATATTTATGAATATTATAGTTTCATTCAGCGTTCATTATACATTTTGAATAACAAACAACCCTCAATTATCTTTTGACAAAAAATATTCATTACTTGTGCATTTAGTTATATTAAGTTTCATTGTTCAACATGTATTTCCCAACTAACTCGGCAGGGACTGCGTTGCCATGCAACCCTTGTTAAATTAGCATTACATTATCCCACGCTGACCTAGAGCACTTCCCTCGTCCATGTGCAATAACAAATTTATAGGATCTCTCGGAGCATTTAGTCCCCGACAGGGTTTATGCACATTTTTTACTTTTTCAAATAATATATTCATATTTAATTTTGAATATTAAATTATTTTAATGTTTTATTTATATTATACAGATGGAACTCCATTTCAATATGTTTGGTAACGGAACTCCATGATTTTTTCACCAAACAAAAAGATCCAACGCTCATATTTTTGCACAGAATCTTAGCATTGATCTCGTTGACGGTATCAATAAGCCCTCCTAAGCCCACTCTTTTTCCGGACCCCTCATTTTTCTTGTCGTTCTTCTCCTGGGATTTAGCCACTCTGTGCTTAATCTCAGTTGCCTTCTCGAAGAAATTCTCGTATATATACTTGACCGTGTAGCCCTTCTCCTCATCGTAGAGAATGATGTGACTGCCATTCCCACGCGTGATAGCCAGGCTCTGAGTCTTCATGGAACCCCACGCAAACCTGGTGGTCTCCAATGGTGACGACTTGCCCGGACTTGGGCTTCAGTGTTAAATATAATGTAACCTCAACAGTCTGACTGTACACTGCCAGCTGTCCTGGCCAGTTGTACTTTCTATTCTTGTCTTGCTTGAGCCTATTTAGCTTAGCTATTTCCCATTGCATTGTACTTCTTCAAAATCTTCTTCAGACCTTCTTAGTTTTACTTCTTCATGTACTCGTTTTGTACTATTCTTCATATATTCTAATATATTGTTCTATTCTTTTCTCTCTGCATTTCTTGCTTCACAATTTATCATGGTATCAGAGCTTCAGCAGTAAGCCTCTTCACACAGCCTGAAGAGCAACACGATCCGCACAGCGCAGAGCTTCACGGATCTTGAGAGCACGCGACACAGTCTCTTTCACAAAGCTTGGAGAGTCGTCCGTCATCCTCTCGAAAGATCCTCGCAGGAAACTTCCACGAGGAAGCAGACCGTCTTACGTTCAAAAGATCAACGTAGGAAGCTTGCAGAGGTTGCAGAGCGTACTATGCTTGAAAGAACGAGGAAGCAGAGACCAAGAAAGAAGAAACTTTAAAGATTCTTGCACATTTTTCAAAAATCGTCAAAGATTGATGAAGAAGAGCTGCAGAACGGAAGAACGTTTAAAGAACTTGAAGATCACCTTCAAATTCATTAAAGATTCCTGCAGAAGGCAGAAATAGTGAAGATTTCACGGACATTTGTTCAAATTCGTGGAAGATTGTTAAAGAAAGAAGAAACATTTAAAGAATTGCAGGAATTCTTCAAATCTGCCAAAGATTGAAGCAGAGGACAGAGAACTCGTGAAATTCTTTCAAATCTTTGAAAGATTCACAAATTTTTTCCGCAGGAGAAAATTCTGTCAAATTCAGCAAAGTTCGTGTCAAACACACAAAG
>JASDQU010307940.1:87973-100881 GCA_032191745.1 Picea mariana
ATGTGGATTTCTGTAGATGGCAGGGAGTGAGACATACATCAAATAATTTACAATATTAATTTTATTAATAGGATGCAGTTCTTTTGTTTTTTTTCTACAAATCGAAGAAGAGTTTTCTTGATACCCTCATCTGAAGTTTTTTTTTTCTTAAAATTGAAGAAGAGTTTTTCTAAAACCATGGTCTGAAGTGTGTCATTTTGTATTGCTGTGCGCTGGAAATGAACATGATATCTGTAATTTTAATTGTGTATTGTAAATTGTTTAAATATGAGTAATATGTCTTATATTCGACAAGTCCTATCGGTACGGCGTGTACACTCTTCACGACATGTAGAGGTGGAGTAATCAACTCTTCCTGTTCACACCTCTTTCCAGGAAGTTTCTTGGATCACCAGTGGTGCTATGAGAGAAATCAGAAGTGGATACACCACATATACCATATAATAAAAAAACCATCATTTTCGGTTTGCTTGTCCATCCAATGAACAAGACTAATGAGCCAATAACAACATTAAGTAGTGCTTCCCTAACCCACACTCACCAATATCGAATTATAACACCTCTAGTCTCTTCAAGCAGCCTTCCCTAACCTTTCTATGGCCGTTCGCCTGCTGCACTTGATATCCTGAACTTGGCATCTGTCCACTCCTTGCTAACCCTTGACTTGGCATTCGTCCACGTCTATTCTTCCTTTGGAGCAACTTTAGTATTTTCCCAAGCAAGGGATGTGCAAAAGTGTAAATAAGCCAGTGATAGCTGGCCAATCAAGCCAACTTCATTAGTGGGCATAAGCTTATCATCACAGCTATAGACCATTTCACCAAATCGATTATTAAGGCAATGCCCTTAACTTTAGTAATTGGACGTGTCATAGCACAGGGTGGTTAAACTGAGTCTGGCGGCTCACTGAGGAGTTCCAGTGTTGAAGGTTGAGAGAACCATGTTGACTGCAGCCGTAGATATTTCATAACCAACGTTTGTTCTGGCAGCGGCAATAGATGAAGCGGCCGGTCCCAAAGATGTAGATGAATCCCTCGGGTGGGATGACTCGTTTGTTTGCCTTCTCAATAACCTTGAAACCATCTACTTCGCTGCTCCCCCAACACTTAAGATGTTGACGTTCTTGTAAGTTATACTAATGATATGCCCATGATATTTTTTCTTCTCTTTTCTCTTGTTATTATTATATTCATCACTTTTTGCTGCTCTAACCATTTTTTTCTTTTGGTTTTTAAAATCTAATCAGATAGACAGTGACATATTGGTATGCTTTGGTTTAGTTGTTTGGATCATGTTTTGGTTTTTGGTTTCGGATGTATGCAGTAAGATGGAAAGAACCGCGAAAACTAATCCTAGTTTTGGCTCTAGCAAACTGTTAAACTATGTGTTAACAAAATGTCTGCTTCAAGTTGTATCCTGGTTATGGGTATGGCCGACTATCTTTTTGAAGAAATACCCTTGCAGGGTTATTCCCCAGTCTTAGTTTTGCAACACTGACAAACACACATCAGAGATGACACCTAACCTGAAGGAAGCTCGCACTTTGCAGTGCAGCCCCTTGGCTCTCGGGGCATGCTTCTTGAAGCATCTAAAAGAAATAGTTATGTGTTGAAAACACATATTAATGGAAATTTTCTTGACCGTATGGCACACCAGTCAATTAAACCTGACCTGTTCTCTCTAATAACTAGTGCACCAGTCCACGATAATTGAAAACAATTAATTCAGCTTCCAGTTTTGGTCGGTAAAAATTGAGGGCTCAAACTGCATCAATAAGAATTAACAACAAGAAAAGCATACCTGGTTCAAAATATTTTTGAACATAAAATAGCATGAATGCTAAGGGTTGGAGAGCAAATATAACTTGATTAACATGAGTTGCAGAGTCTATAGTGGCGTCCATGGTTTTGATGAATTCCATGATTTTTGTTTCGATTTCCTTGACATTTTTCCCTTCCATGGTTGACCACGGCTTCAATTCAAATCAGTTATATCGAACCAAGCCATTTTGTAAATACATTTAATTCATGAGCGAGTTGGTACGAACTTTCTATATTAGTATTACAATGCCGGCACCTCAAAAATCTGATTCTCTTGACACTCCTCTGCAATAAAAAATCTCCATGCAATATCTTAACGAATTGCCACACCTCATTCAGACGCCCTCTGTTGAAGTCTTCTTCTATAACAGTTTGCACCAGTTCACTGCTAATGCCTCTGCTTCTTGTAGCTGCAATGCAATGTGAATTTCTTAAGGCTTGCCATAGCACATAGCCCCAGAATGCCATGGCCTCAGCTTAAGGCACTCTGACCAAGTGGTTTGGCACTGTACCGTTTGTTGTTCATCTATGTAAGAACAAATATATATGTCTCTGTATGTATTGAATTGAGAAAATATACTTCTCTGAGATACGAGAAACAACTGGACCTGAGCTACGAACTTACCTTCTAGATCAAGGATGCAAAATCTAGCTTATCCTGGAAGGTTTGTTGGCTTACATTGTTAGTTTAGTTGAAACATATAAATAACCCAATGTCCATGCGTTGTATGGTGAACAGTGGTCATGATCTGTGACAAATAACAGAATTTGTCATTTTGTTGCTTAGCTATAGCAACGATCTGATGCATAGAAATTTGATTTAGATATCGTTTTTCCATATTCAAATAGAGGAGCTTATCTTTTAATTGTTTAAGCATGTATTTATTAGTAGGATGGACAAAGGACATTCCTCTGTACGCAACTATGGTCATATGCCCATATTTATTTTCCAATTATTTACTTTCCGTGATATGCATCTGATAATAAGTTGGTAACAAGTATAGTTCCATGTCAGCTGAGTTGTGGTCTAGTGGTAAACATGTAAAAGTTTACCATTGCTGGCTCAGGTTTGATTCCCAACAAAAATAAGGGAATCCTCAAACTAACATGTCGAGGGGTGCAGTTCTTGTCTCAGGTTTGGTTCTCAGCAAAAATAAGGGAATCCTCAAAGCAACATGTCCAGGAGTGCAGTTTTGATATGAATATATTCTGGTAATAGGTTGGGGGAAACAAGTCTTTGACCTCGGCCAAAAAAACAAGGGGTGTTGTCGTAAAAAAACAAGTTTAACCTTTTAATCATATTAGCTAAATTTAGAGCAATGGCCTGACAATGGTATCATAACAGAATAGAAATCATGACCAAGTCACATCTTGGTTCTTGCATTATTTTTCTTCCAAAATTTAACTTGTTTTTTTGTGGACCCTTAGGTTGCATCATGCAAATTGATAAAGCTACTATGAATCTATCGAAGGTTTAAATGGATCTATGTTAGCATTTTTTGTGTGCTTGTAGAATTGCAGCTAAACATAATTGTAAGGGTTATGTATATTCTTCCATGGAATGTAATCCAAGTGATATGTGTTTTATGTTATAGTTAGTATGAAGTTTCTCTTTTTTATTTTAACAAGAACGACTAGTTTATATTAAAAAAGAGTGTTGCAGTAGAAGTTGAATCAACAAAGAGATACAAGGAATTCAAAAAGAAAAACCAACCGTCTAACAACAGAGTTTTCCTTTTCTGGCCATACAAAAATTTCTACATCAACATATGATAGAGTGTCTCTTTGCCAGGTGTAAATTCTTACATATGAGTGCAACAAAAAGATGACTTTACATATAAAATATCATGATTATTTTAATTTGAGTGTAGTGTCCACTATCCATCCTTGGTATGTCTCCATTGGTTGTTCTGGGTAGGCCTGAAGTTGTTGGTCCACTTTCTGAGCCCTAGATCCATGAGAAGAGGTTGATTCTACATCCATTGCTGACGAATTTCCTCATTTTCCTGGCGAAGGGTTCGAATTTATCTATTATGCTTGTTCACAACCCTGAGAATGAGAATGATGCAAGTCTCCTTGTCATGTTTCTGGTTCTTCTCCTCCAACTTGGTTTCAAGTTGAGCAATTTTTTCTCTTTGAAATTATAGCTCACCTCTTTGATCTCCCAGGTCTACCTTCAATTCCAGAAGCGCACAGGTAGAGCAACGACATTAGTCTGGACCACGCCGCCACGCTACACTCTGAGACATTTTGACAACCTTATTGACTGCAATTTCTTCCACCCTATGAAGGAAATTCGAGGCACAAGCACGCAGAGAGAATTCACAAATCCAACAGTCCGTGGCACAAGTGCGCATAGAGAATTCACAAATGCTAGCGAAAGAACAGGGGTTAAATCCCATGGCGAGGTGAACTGGTTCACGAATCAAGCTGAGTGTCCACATGATGTCCCTACGTGTGGTATGATGTGGGAGGGAGAGTTGTAGATCCCACATCACATAGCCATCATCACTCGAAGATGGATATAAATGCGCGTTGGTGAGTGAGTATGCATGTACTCAAAATAGTTAAAATAATTATTATGCTTAATCAATGCTCATCCATGAGAAATATTCAGATGCATAAGCATGTATGAATTACACAATAAACATGAGGTTGAAAAACTCAATTTACACCGAGATGCATGACCCACCAGAAATTTTTTCGTTGCTCTGCCCAGGGGCGCTTTGGTGGCGAAGACACAGGGAACAAGTGCTCTGGCAACGGATAATGATTCTTGTAGCATTGCATCTCATTGCATTCGGTTTCTCTCTAGATGTCGAATGCCGAAGAGGCATCGTAATTTATTACACTTTATATATCTCACACTTCAAATCTGCATGATGTATCTGTTGTTTTCCACTACAATTTGTCTGTTGATTTCAAGTCTTTTAATTTTTCAACACCCTCACTTTTGCGTTGCTTTTGGTTTTCGTTACATCTTACAGATAGGCATTGAGAGATAAATAGTTTGTGATTCGGCGTGATTAGATTTGATTTTTAATGGGTTTTCCCTGTGGCTCGAATTTGTGGCTTTTGGGTTTTTCTTGGGTTTCATGTTACAATCGTTTTTCGTTAAATTTAAATTGAATTATTTTTCCTCTTTTTTGAGCTATGATTCTGGTTTTCATTTGATTTGATATTTCAAATGAGGACATCTATGTTCGCTTCTATTTAATTAATTTTCAAAAATATGTGCCCGTTCGTGTTATTTTTCTTTTGTATTTCAGATTAGTGTTCAAATTTTCCCTCTCCAGTCATGATATTGCAGATATGCTTTAGTAGGTGTGTTTGCTTTGTATTTTTATAACTTTTATTCTAATTTTCATATTGTGGTTAATTTGGATTTGTTTTTCTCTTTTGAAAATGTTGGGTTTTAGTTTATTCTTCTTTTCTTTTGCAAAGGGCATTTCTATGATCTTTGAAACCTACTTTCTGCTTCTAAGTTTAACACCCTGATCCTGAGATGATGCTTGTTACCTAGCTTCATCTACCTTTTGATTACGACCAACTTCTCCTATCGATGAAAAATTTGAAACTGTTGGTCAAGGGATGACCTAACCTCAGCTACGAGGGACCTTTCAGGACCTTACATCCTATTTAAGAGCCTCAGATTTACTAGGTTGAGACTAAGACATTTTATATAGAAATGAGACTTGGTAAGACCTAAGTACTCCCAAAATACTCCTATAGTTGCATGATTGTGGGTTGTTAATCCAACCAAGATAGAATGAGGCCACACCTTGAACTTAAAGGAACACCAAGTAGGCAACTCCGAAGTTATATTTAACTGTAGGCACCATATAGAAACTATGTTATGGTTTCTTCCTCTGGTTAACTGTGCTTTTCACATGATCATGACTTCTTGCTTGGAATTTTCCTCTTTATTTCCATTTGTGATCCTCTGGCTCCATTGCAAACCCACTAACCGCCCCTGCACTTTTCAAGATGGGGTCTCTCTATTCTTTTCCTGGTTACTAGCCGATTGGAGAGGCCATACATCTTCTACACTTCAATCCATGAGCATTCTATTTTTTTGTTATTTGACAATCAGTCCCTTCACCTTTTCTGAGCAAGTTTCTATAGCTATTCATTCATTTATGTGTTACCTAGTCCTCTATGTTCAACATCTTGCTCCCACCTGGGGTCACATTGTCCATGCTCCTTTTCTAACATTTTTGGGCCTCAATTTATGTCTCAATGGGAGACACATTCTGCATTCCGATTTTTACTCGATTGCATGCAACATATCTCACCTTTCCATCTCTTTTTAACCTTCTAAAACCATTATGTTTATCTTAATTATTCTAGACGGGAATATCCTTCTCTGACAGTATGATGCCAACTGGTCAAGCTTGTAACAATATTTGTTTTTGAGGGTGATACTTCTGCAATCTAAAGTTTTCTTCCAAACTACAAGAGTATTTCCTCAAAAAGCCCTTTCTTGAGATATGTTTCTAAGTGTATTCTAGCATAGGTAACAAACATATTATACGATATAAATCTTTATGGAAATAAACTATCGAATCTTATTCTTAATATATTCTAAAGCCTCGTATATCGAGAAATTAATGGGGAGGTTTGGAAGCCCTAGTTGGATTAAGTAGGGAATAACTCCAACGTTGACAGGTTGAACCCCTAGAAACCACTATTTTATAAACAACATTTCCCTAACCCAAAACCAGTCCTCTAAAGCCCCTTTGTCTCGATATTTTCAACCTTCACCATGAAAAATGCCCCATAGCCAAAGACAATAAAAATTGGGGTGACTATAAGCCAAGCATTAAAGGTTGTTTCCATCAGCCAAAAACTATTAAACCTGCATATTGGCAGTTCCTAAAAAAAGGCTCACTACGTATTCTCAAGGATGCCTTTCCATTTTGCACAAATTCATCTCAACCCCATATCTATTATCAACCACAGATTCCAGCCCCATCCCGACATAATCAATTTTGCAAATATCCAGGCGCTTGAATATTCCAACCCCAACCCGACAGGGACTACGCTGTTATGCAACACTTGTTAAACTTTAAAGTCATCTGTATAGAACCTGTGAGTTCAAGTTCATGTCCTTCGCATAAAAGTACACACGCACGAAAGTAATGATGATGCAAACATTTAACTAATAAAAAAATCCGGCGTTTTAAATCTTTTGCTTACTAAAATATTCAATTAATCTTGTATTTCAAAAACTTTGGCAGTTTCATCATATCAAAAGGCCATAGTCATTTTTTATTTAAATATTTCTATTTTTTATTTATATAAATATTTACATTAATTAAATACAACTTACATTAGATGATAATACAAATATTTATATTAATTAGATACAAGTAACAATTAGATTACCATTTATCATAGAAGTCATAAATCTGGTTTTTCTTATACTAACATTTAAAATTGAGAGGTAGGAGAATAAAATCAATAATGTTATATTTGTACATGGAGAACTTATTGATTGGATTTTGATTCAAGATATTTATCATGAAACATTTTAATTATTAAATACAATTAATCATTCAACTAAAACATTATAAAAATTAATAACAAATATTTATCTATATTTTGATGTTTTAGTTGTTATTAAAAATATTTATAGATATTGGACCCTCACTACAATATAAAAGAATGTGGTATTT
The DNA here is from genome assembly GCA_032191745.1 of Picea mariana. Classification (NCBI taxonomy): domain Eukaryota; kingdom Viridiplantae; phylum Streptophyta; class Pinopsida; order Pinales; family Pinaceae; genus Picea; species Picea mariana. The sequence continues at coordinate 95,472 of JASDQU010307940.1, forward strand.
GACATATTTTTGAGAAAATATGAATTAATATTATTTATTGAATTAAACATAGTAAATAATCTAGGTAATCTAAATAACATTATAAAGAAATCTAAGTAATCTCTTACCCTTTTTAATTTTTTAAGATTAGTTAGACCAATTTAATCATCATCATCATAATTATTCATTTTAATATTAAATAGAGATTGTAAATACATTTCTATTAAAATGTGTTTTGATATACATTTTTCTTTTTATATCATATTTACACTATTTTTATTTATATCTAAATATTGTATTTATCTTTTTATATTTTTTTTATATAATAATTTGTATATTAAGTGTATAAATTTATTCTCTCATTTATTGTTATTAAAAATTATAAGTATTATCTAAATGATGATATGAACTTATTTAGTTATAATTTTTCCTATTTTTTATTTTATATTTTGTTTTTATTGTTTCAAAATATTATTTATTTTAATAATAATAATTTTTTTACATTAGAATATTTTAATTTTCCAAATTTATTTTCATTTATTATAATAACATTATTTTATTTAATGTGATTGTAACATTATCCTTCTCTTAAATACTTAGTGTATGATAACATTATTTTTTTAATTTTATTCTAATATTATTCTTTTTTTTGGAAAACATAGTCTTCAATTGAATTTTATTAACATTATTTTTTAATATTTCAATTACTATATCTTAATTTTTTATTAACATTATTTTTACATTTTTTTATTGTTTTTTTTAAATATTTTAAAGTTATAATTATTATAATAGATTTTATTTGATATCATAATAATATTATTTTTCTCTTGAATATATAGTTTTTAATTTAATTATTAAAGACATGTAGTAGTTATATCACTTTTATTTTATTTTATTTTATTTATAAATTATGTATAAATAATACATTAAATATTTTATAATTATTATTGTTATTCATAAATGATATATTAAGTGTTTCATAATTATTATAATTTTTATTTTGAACTATATACAATTAATATATTAAAACATTTCTAAAAAATAGATATAAACAACTTTGTTGTTAATTTCATTTGTTTTTTATATATAATTAATAATTGTATTTGAATGTTAATTATATCACATCATATTTTATATATAATTATACAACTTATATATTTACTTTAATATGATATTTCTTCTTTCTTACAAAAATATACAACAAAAAGATGTACACATTAAACTAAACAATACAATCATTAATTATTTTCCTAAATTTCTATTTAAAATACTATAAATATAATACTATTATTTGAAATACACTATGCTTTAAATTAATGTTCACATAACTATTTTGAACTCATCCTAGTTGAAGGATAATTTGCCGTATTACTTTTATTACTAGTAAATATTTTTCTACTATAGTGAGAATTCTATGTTAGATAAGATTATTTAAATGCTATGTCAAATAAGTTTCTCTAAGATGCTATGTTAAATAAGATTATAATTGTTAAAGTCAATTATAACATATTTTGACATCCTTGCTAATTGTTAAAGTTAATTATCATATATTTTGACATGCTTGCTTGTGTGAAAAAAGTTTGATATCTAATTTAGCCTCAACTTTATATAGATCTTATAAAATAAAATATGAGTTAAATGTTAGCATTGATATTGAATTAATTAGGTTTAAAATATAAAATAACTTAATATAGAACTAATGTATTGTGGATTTAAAATGGGTGATTGTAAATATTGAAATGTCATATTAATTTGCTAGGTACTTATGTTTCTTTTCATTTTTAGTAGAAACTCCTTCAATCCTTCTTTTAAGCATGCAAACCTTTTGTTTTGAGAAGGATAGGATTCTTGTATCCTCTTTTTTGTTACTTTCCATATTTTTCTTATGTTTTTGATCTCTTCTCTCTTTAATTATTTTGAATTTGTTCTCTCTCTTCGTACATACACACACATTTTTTTCGCACAATTTTTCAATAATAAATTTTATGCTTGTGTGAAGAATCTTTCATAAAAAGCTTGATACCACCATGATAACAAATGACATGAAGACTTATGTACCTATGGTTTTTAAAAGTGCTTTCATATTGTGGTCTATAGAATTTTTCAAATCCATATGGATTTAGATTTATTTAGTGTAATTATTTATTTTTCTTATTTTTTGAACTAAGATTTAGAATACATCGACACATTACATGTCCTTGAAACATTACACACAAAAATTAATTTCAAAAGTCCTTTGTTTTACAAAAGACTACAAGTTATACACCTATCCTAGTCTCCTATTACAAGTGATATATACATACATTCCTCTAGACATACATGCATGCACATATATAATCTATGTGCATGACTATAACATTTATAGTCCTAAGAAGGAAAGCTAATTACCATCTCCATTTGGATTCCTTCTTGTAGTGGAATTGTGATTATTCATATTTTGTAGTCTTATTAATTTCAAGTGTGGCGTATGTGAGGTTAGGTGATGTTGTAGGGTTTAAGTGAAGGACAAAATATAAGAACCAGTGTGGATATATTATTGTGAATTTCATATTTCCATAAGACTTAGGTGTTACAAGTCCTATGTCCTCACAATGTTGAGATTCCAACCTTCATGTACTGAAAAAATTATATTCACCTTTGCAGCATGGGTTATGGGCCTCTTCTTCCTTCGTGTACCGAAAACATTATATTCACCTTTTCAACATGGATTGTGGGCCTCCTCTTCCTACAACATAGGATTGTAGGTCTTCAAAAGAGCCCATATCCTTTTCATCTGTGCAACCCCACAACTTTGGGAGTTGCAATGTTCTTGTAGGCTTGTATTTATCCATAAATTTATTGTTATAAGAGTAAATCAACTTTCATCTTCATATTGTGGTTTTTATCTACATTATTATTAACCATTATTAGCTCCTTATTATCGATCAGAATATGCCCAATATGTGAGATACAACGTAACACATCCTTGCAACAATCTAGTTAGTGCAATATAAACCAATGCTTTAACAAAAGTAATATCTAGTTAACTTGTAGATTTGGTTAACATGTATTCAACTAAGAACATCACTCGTTGACCAATTAGCCATATGTTACTTGGAAAATATGTTGGGACATGGGAGTTTGAGCTCTATCATATTGCGACCTGAAAATCATGCCAATTTTTAGAGTTGACCCTCCTTTATATTATTAACTCACCACTTGCAAGTAGTTTGATAGAATATTCCTTGAGTATGGGTATGATTTCTAACATGTCCCACTGGATTTTGACTTTATGTAGCTATGTCAAAGGATGTTTTTTTGCACCACATGTAATTAGTGGGAAATTATGACACTAATGTGAATTCATTATTCCTTTTGACACCATTTTGTATATACACTTATGTCATCCTTGTAGAAAATATTATGTGAGAGTCAAGTACTTAACTACATAATCTACTCTTCGAATTAGTTGTTTGGTATTCCCATTGAGATTTTGTGGCCTATGCTTAGATTTTTTCTATTAGTTCCTTATAATTTGCAATGTACCTAGTAATCTTTGTCCTCTATTGGGGTTACAGGGTGCTCAATAACCATCAATTCTACTCCAAGTTTGTTGCTTTGATACTTATCCTCGCTATCCTGCTATTAATTAATTAATAAATGCATGCAAGCATGTAAATGCATACTTATGCAAACTTAATTAAATCATTCAATGGACAATGACACTATAGTTACAGATGCAGGCTTATGCATGCAAGCAATATTGAACAAGATAGAAACTAATTCAATTCATAACATAAATAGTATTAATTCAACATATTCATAAATAAATCATGAACACTTATCTTTCTATAAATTAACCACCAACTAGCTACAGAAGAAGGATGTTCCACTCAACAATAGACTCTATGTTGCACTTAATGTCTCTACAACAAATTCCACCTCCAAGTTGAGGCTATGAATCCACAAGAACGTATTTACATATGGATGGATCTAACTCCCTTTAGACAACCCAATTTCTAGAATTCTTATTATGTTAACCCCTACAACTATCCCAAACCACTAGCACTCTTTCCCCTCAACCTGCACAACCCAAGGAATGGGATTCCCTTCTCTACTATGTAGTCCCTCAAGCTATCCCATTTCCTTCTAAGGATCCAACATATACTGGCTATGAAATCTCACTATTGGGATACCATGGATCATTTGTTGTAATTAATTTTCCTCAATGACAACAATTTCCCTCACACATAGTCATAATTTTTACATAGTTTCATGGCAGTCGTTTCCATAATTTTATCACAATCGTAATATGGCCACTTTAATTCAAAGAGAAAAAATACCAGGAGAATGAATGTGCTCTCATGAGAAGTGCATGCATAGGAGAAACCATGTGCTCTCATGAGAAGTGCATGAATATTTCTTTGACCACTAATTGTAAGGTTAAAAGGACTTAGGATAACTATAAATCAAGGTTTAACAAAGATAAGGTTAAAGAACATAGACTAGTAATAAAATAATACTATTTTTCCCTTAGCCTCTAAGCCCCTTTTCTTTCCCCTCTTGTGGAGTCATAACCCCACATTCTTTTCTCATTGTCCTTCTATAACTTTTAATGTATTCTTTTATTATCATTCAATGTATCATTTTTCATATTACATCATTTGGCTTTTAGCCGTTCATCGTGTACACATATACATTATTGATCAGGGTATCAAAATTTGGGTATTACAATCCCCTCCCCCTATATTTTACACCATCCTTGGTGCACATCATTGTTATATACAATAGTTTTTACATCAAATTGTCAAAAAAAATGTAGATATACCTCTCGCATTGCATCCTCTAGCTCCCACGTTACTTCTTCAGGGTTGTAGCAGGTCCATTGGACCTTTACTTGCCCTATGGCTCCATTCTTGAACACCATGACCTTCCTATCTAGTATACACAATTGTTATACCTAGAAGTCTCCTTTTGAGTCCACCTAAATCAAAGCCTAATCAATGACATGGTTAAGATCATGCACATATTTTTTCAATAATGACACATGAAACACTTTATGCACTTTTATGGTAGCAGACAATGCAAGTGTGTATGCAACATGTTTTGTTCTATCCAATATCTCAAATGGACCATAGTATTTGACTGCAATCTTAGTGTAGCTTTTCAACTTCAAAGAAATTTTATTTGGTTTCACTTTAAAAAATACATGCTCCCTAACTTTAAATTCTCTTGGTGTTCTGCTTGGTGTTCTGCTTGGTGTCCTGCCTTTATTTGCATAACTCTTTTGTCTTTCCTATACTACCTTTAAATTCTACTTGATCTTGGTCATTTTCTCTTCCATTTCTCTAAGCAAATTTGGCCCAAGTACTACTCTATATGTTGGATTGTCCCAACTAACTAGAGTATTGTATTTTCTTTCATATAAAGCTTCAAATGGACTCATCTTTAG
>JASDQU010307940.1:102085-125417 GCA_032191745.1 Picea mariana
GAGTTTTCTTGATACCCTCATCTGAAGTTTTTTTTTTCTTAAAATTGAAGAAGAGTTTTTCTAAAACCATGGTCTGAAGTGTGTCATTTTGTATTGCTGTGCGCTGGAAATGAACATGATATCTGTAATTTTAATTGTGTATTGTAAATTGTTTAAATATGAGTAATATGTCTTACATTCGACAAGTCCTATCGGTACGGCGTGTACACTCTTCACGGCATGTAGAGGTGGAGTAATCAACTCTTCCTGTTCACACCTCTTTCCAGGGAGTTTCTTGGATCACCGGTGGTGCTATGAGAGAAATCAGAAGTGGATACACCACATATACCATATAATTAAAAAACCATCATTTTCGGTTTGCTTGTCCATCCAATGAATAAGACTAATGAGCCAATAACAACATTAAGTAGTGCTTCCCTAACCCACACTCACCAATATCGAATTATAACACCTCTAGTCTCTTCAAGCAGCCTCCCCTAACCTTTCTATGGTCGTTCGCATGTTGCACTTGATATCCTGAACTTGGCATTCGTCCACTCCTTGCTAACCCTTGACTTGGCATTCGTCCACGTCTATTCTTCCTCTGGAGAAACTATAGTATTTTCCCAAGCAAGGGATGTGCAAAAGTGTAAATAAGCCAGTGATAGCTGGCCAATCAAGCCAACTTCATTCAGTGGGCATAAGCTTATCATCACAGCTATAGACCATTTCACCAAATCAATTATTAAGGCAACGCCCTTAACTTTAGTAATTGAACGTGTCATAGCACAGGGTGGTTAAACTGAGTCTGACGGTTCACTGAGGAGGTCCAGTGTTGAAGGTTGAGAGAACCATGTTGACCGCAATCGTAGATATTTCAGAACCAACGTTTGTTCTGGCAACGGCAATAGATGAAGCGGCCGGTCCCAAACATGTAGATGAATCCCTCGGGTGGGATGACTCGTTTGTTTGCCTTTTCAATAACCTGGAAACCATCTACTTCGCTGCTCCCCCAACACTAAAGCTGTTGAAGTTCTTGTAAGTTATACTAATGATATGCCTATGATATTTTTTCTTTCTCTTTTCTTTTGTTACGTTGAATGATATTTTCTTTTCTTTTTGTTCTTGTTACGTTGAAAGGTGTATACTTATTGGTAATGGGTACGATTAATGACCTTTTAATTACGTCGAAAGGCGTACACCTATTGGAGATGAGCATAATTAATAATTTTTTAATCTTAAATTCTAATATGATGATTAAGCATTAAAGATGCTGTCCTCCTGAAGTGGTTAGGCACTGTACGCAGACCATAAAACCTGTGGGGACACCAAGGCACTAAAGTCCAACTCCGGGCAGGCCGTCACCATTGGAGACCACCAGGTTTGCGTGGGGTTCCATGAGGACCCAGAGCCTACCTACCGCGTGTGGGAATGGCACGGTCACATCATGCTCTACGATGAGGAGAAGGGCTACACAGCCGAGTATATATACGGGAATTTCTTCGAGAAGGCAACTAAGATTAAGCGCAGACCGACTAAACCCCAGGAGAAGAACGACAAGGAGAACGAGGGGTTGGGCTGAAGTGTGGGCTTAGGAGGGCTTATTGATACCATCAACCAGATCAACGCTAGGATTATGTGCAGAAATATGAGCGCTGGATCTTTTTGTTTGGTGACAAAATCTTGGAGTTCCATTACCAAACATATTAAAATGGAGTTCCATTTGTATAATACAAATAAAACATTAAAATAATTTAATATTCAAAATTAAATATGAAAACATGCGTATAAACCATTATTTTTTTGACCCGTCCCATAAATGTTGAAGATTTAATATTTATGTAAAATGTTGAAATTCCAATACTCATGTCAGATACCTTGGTAAATTAAATGCATCTTGGACACATAAATTCCGTCCAATCCTGTAATAATTGTTCTTCGTTGTGAAATGTGAAGGACTTATTTCTGAATCCAGGTATTTTGATTGCTTCTTTGATAAAATTTGACTATTTTGTTTTGAAATTTTATGGTTGAAGGTCTCGATAGTATAATATTTATCCACTCCACCAAACCTGTTAGCTATGCTGCCATAATTCATGAATAGTTGGGAGATTTCTATAAATTACATATTAGATAGAGGTTTCGGTATGCTTCCATTAAGAGAAGATTATGCAGAATAATTCTTTTATTAATGTAATGGTTTTAAAAAAAAACATTTGAAACTTATATTTTCCTAACCAAGGGGCATTTTTTCTTATTAAATTTGTTATTGCACATAGACGAGGGAATTGCTCTAGGCCCGCGTGGGATAATGTAATGCTAATTTAATAAAATTAAAAATAAATCCACCATATCTTTGTATGGATGGATTATTTATTTTACTCGTAGTCATAGTTAAATAACAGTTATAAATAAATTAACATAAATCCGTGTTAAATGGGAGTATATATATAAATAACAATTAACATAGATCCGTGTTAAATGGGAATGTATATATAAATAACAATCCGGTATTATTTTTAAATATTAACTATAAATAAATTAATAAAGTAGTGTGTATATAAATAACAAGAAGTTGTATTTTTAAATAATAATTATAAATAAACTAGCGTATATTTAAAAAACAACTATAAATAAACAAACTAGCATAGGTCAATGTTAACCTCGCATGATATATTTTGTTGAGAGGTGTGCATTTCAAGGTTTTGATCTTTAATTAATTGTTTATTAGTCTTAAGTTTTTTGATCTTTAATAAATTTGGGTTTGGGTTTAACATATATCTATTAGTTTTATTAGTCTTAAGTTTTTTGATTTTTAATAAATTTGGGTTTGGGTTTAACATATATTTATTAGTTAATTTTTTCTCAAGGATTCACAAAAGAAGGTTTTTTTTATCCTTAATAAATTTGGCTTTAACATAGATTTATTCGTTAATTTTTTTTCAAAAATTCACAAAAGAAGGCCTCATCCATTCAAGATTGATTGTTCTTTATAATTTCAATACAATATTTTGCATACAAATTCAATTTAAGATTTACCATGAAGCTTTAGGTGTTGTTTATTCTTGTATACAAATTCAATTTAAAATTTACCTTGAAGCTTTAGGTGTTGTTTATTTTGTATTTTTACCATGTAGAACCAATTCTTTTTTGGGTATTTGTAATGTAAATAGATTATAGAGGGGGTCCTTGACGTTTGTTGTTCATCTATGTAAGAACAAATATATATGTCTCTGTATGTATTGAATTGAGAAAATATACTTTTCTGAGATACGAGAGACAACTAGACCTGAGCTACGAACTTACCTTCTAGATCAAAGATGCAAAATCTAGCTTGTCCTAGAAGGTTTGTTGGCTTACATTGTTAGTTTAGTTGAAACATATAAATAACCCAATGTCCATGCGCTGTATGGTGAACAATGGTCATGATTTGTGACAAATAACAGAATTTGTCATTTTGTTGCTTAGCTATAGTAACGATCTGATGCATAGAACTTTGATTTAGATATCGTTTTTCCATATTCAAATAGAGGAGCTTATATTTTAATTGTTTAAGCATGTATTTATTAGTAAGATGGACAAAGGACATTCCTCTGTACGCAGTTATGGTCATATGCACCATATTTATTTTCCAATTATTTACTTTCTGTGATATGCATCTGATAATAAGTTGGTAACAAGTATAGTTCCATGTGACATGAGTTGTGGTCTAGTGGTAAACATGTAAAAGTTTACCATTGCTGGCTCAGGTTTGATTCCCAACAAAAATAAGGGAATCCTCAAAGTGACATGTCCAGGAGTGCAGTTCTTGGCTCAAGTTTGGTTCCCAGCAAAAATGAGGGAATCCTCAAAGTGACATGTCCAAGAGTGCAGTTCTGATATGAATAGATTCTGTTAATGGGTTGGGGGAAATAAGTCTTCGACCTCGGCCAAAAAACAAGGGGTGTTGTCGTAAAAAACAAGTTTAACCTTTTAATAATATCAGTTAAATTTAGAGCAATGGCCTGACAATGGTATCATAACAGAATAGAAATCATGACCAAGTCACATCTTGGTTCTCGCATTATTTTTCTTCCAAAATTTAACTTGTTTTTTTGTGGACCCTTAGGTTGCATCATGCAAATTGATAAAGCTACTAAGAATCTATCAAAGGTTTAAATGGATCTATGTTAGCATTTTTTGTGTGCTTGTAGAACTGCAGCTAAACATAATTGTAAGGGTTATGTATATTCTTCCATGGAATGCAATCCAAGTGATATGTGTTTTATGTTATAGTTAGTATGAAGTTTCTCTTTTTTATTTTAACAAGAACGACTAGTTTATATTAAAAAAGAGTGTTGCAGCAGAAGATGAATCAACAAAGAGATACAAGGAATTCAAAAAGAAAAACCACTCGTCTAACAACAGAGTTTTCCTTTTCTAGCCATACAAAAATTTCTACATCAACATATGATAGAGTGTCTCTTTGCCAGGTGTAAATTCTTACATATGAGTGCAACAAAAAGATGAATTTACATATAAAATATCATGATTATTTTAATTTGAGTGTAGTGTCCACTATCCATCCTTAGTATGTCTCCATTGGCTGTTCTGGGTAGGCTTGAAGTTGTTGGTCCACTTTCTGAGCCCTGGATCCATGAGAAGAGGTTGGTGATTGCACATTTGCCTGATTCTACATCCATTGCTGACGAATTTCCTCATTTTCCTGGCAAAGGGTTCGAATTTATCTATTATGCTTGTTCACAACCCTGAGAATGAGAATGATGCAAGTCTCCTTGTCATGTTTCTGGTTCTTCTCCTCCAACTTGGTTTCAAGTTGAGCAATTTTTTCTCTTTGAAATTATAGCTCACCTCTTTGATCTCCCAGGTCTACCTTCAATTCCAGAAGCGCATAGGCAGAGCAACGACATTGGTCTGGACCACATCACCACGCTGCACTTCGAGACATTTTGACAACCTTATTGACTGCAATTTCTTCCACCCTATGAAGGAAATCCGAGGCACAAGCGCGTAGAGAGAATTCACAAATCCAGCAGTCTGTGGCACAAGCACACATAGAGAATTCACAAATCCTAGTGAAAGAACAGGGGTTAAATCCCATGGCGAGGTGAACTGGTTCATGAATCAGGCTGAGTGTCCACATGATGTCCCTACGTGTGGTATGATGTGGGAGGGAGAGTTTGTAGATCCCACATCACATAGCCATCATCACTCGAAGATGGATATAAATGCGTGTTGGTGAGTGAGTATGCATGTACTCGAAATAGTTAAAATAATTATTATGCTTAATCAATGCTCATCCATGAGAAATATTCAAATGCATAAGCATGTATGAATTACACAATAAACATGAGGTTGAAAAACTCAATTTACACCAAGATGCATGACCCACCAGAAATTTTTTCGTTGCTCTGCCCAGCGGCGCTTTGGCGGCGAAGACACAGGGAACAAGTGCTCTGGCAACGAATAATTATTCTTGTAGCGTTGCATCTCATTGCATTCGGTTTCTCTCTAGATGTCGAATGCCGAAGAGGCATCGTAAGTTATTACACTTTATATATCTCACACTTCAAATCTGCGTGATGTATCTATTGTTTTCCACGACAATTTGTCTGTTGATTTCAAGTCTTTTAATTTTTCAACACCCTCGCTTTTGCGTTGCTTTTGGTTTTCGTTACATCTTACAGATAGGCATTGTGAGATAAATAGTTTATGATTCGGAGTGATTAGATTTGATTTTTAATGGGTTTCCCCTGTGGCTCGAATTTGTGGCTTTTGGGTTTTTCTTGGGTTTCATGTTACAGTCGTTTTTCATTAAATTTAAATTGAATTATTTTTCCTCTTTTTTGAGCTATGATTTTGGTTTTCATTTGATTTGATATTTCATATGAGAACATTTATGTTTGCTTCTATTTAATCAATTTTCAAAAATATGTGCCCGTTCATGTTATTTTTCTTTTGTATTTCAGATTAGTGTTGAAATTTTCCCTCTCCAGTCCTGATATTGCATATATGCTTCAGCAGGTGTGTTTGCTTTGTATTTTTATAACTTTTATTCTAATTTTCATATTGTGATTAATTTGGATTTATTTTTAAAATCTCCTTTCAGTTTGTTTTTCTCTTTTGAAAATGTTGGGTTTTAATTTATTCTTCTTTTCTTTTGCAAAGGGCATTTCTATGATCTTTGAAACCTGCTTTCTGCTTCTAAGTTTAACACTTTGAGCCTGAGACGATGTTTGTTACCTAGCTTCATCTACCTTTTGATTATGACCAACTTCTCCTATCGATGAAAAATTTGAAACTGCTAGTCAAGGGATGACCTGACCTCAGCTACGATGGACCTTTCAGGCCCTTACATCCTATCTAAGAGCCTCGGATTTTCTAGGTTGAGCCTAAGACATTTTATATAGAAATGAGACTTGGTAAGACCTAAGTACTCCCAAAATACTTCTATAGTTGCATGATTGTGGGTTGTTAATCCAACCAAGATAGAATGAGGCCACACCTTGAACTTAAAGGAACACCAAGTAGGCAGCATCGAAGTTATATTTAACTGTAGGCACCATATAGAAACTGTGTTATGGTTTCTTCCTCTGGTTAACTGTGCTTTTCACATGATCATGACTTCTTGCTTGGAATTTTCTTTTTTATTTCCATTTGTGATCCTCTGGCTCCATTGCAAACCCACTAACCGTCCCTGCACTTTTCAAGATGGGGTCTCTCTGTGCTTTTCCTGGTTACTAGCCGATTGGAGAGGCCATACATCTTCTACACTTCAATCCACAAACATTCTGTTTTTTTGTTATTTGACAATCACTCCCTTCACCTTGGAGAGGCCATACATCTTCTACACTTCAATCCATGAGCATTATGTTTCTTTGTTATTTGACAATCACTCCCTTCACCTTTTCTAAGTAAGTTTCTATAGCTATTCATTCATTTCTGTGTTACCTAGTCCTCTATGTTCAACATCTTGCTCCCACTTGGGGTCATATTCTCCATGCTCCTTTCCTAACATTTTTGGGCCTCAATTTATGTCTCACTGAGAGGCACATTCTGCATTCTGATTTTTACTTGATTGCCTGCAACAGATCTCACCTTTCCATCTCTTTTTAACCTTCTGAAACGATTATGTTTATCTTAATTATTCTAGACGAGAATATCCTTCTCTGAAAGTATGATGCCAGCTGATCAAGCTTGTAACAATATTTGTTTTTGAGGGTGATACTTTTGCAATCTAAAGTTTTCTTCCAAACTACAAGAGTATTTCCTCATTTAGCCCTTTCTTGAGATCTGTTTCCAAGTGTATTCTAGCATAGGTAACAAACATATTATACGATATAAATATTTATGGAAATAAACTATCGAATCTTATTCTTGATATATTATAAAGCCTCGTATATCGAGAAATTAATGGGGAGGTTTGGAAGCCCTAGTTGGATTATGTAGGGAATAACTCCAACGTTGACAGGTTGAACCCCTGGAAACCACTATTTTATAAACAACATTTCCCTAACCCAAAACCAGTCCTCTAAAGCCCCTTTGTCTCGATATTTTCAAAGTTCACCATGAAAAATACCCCGTAGCCAAAGACAATAAAAATTGGGGTGCCTATAAGCCAAGCATTAAAGGTTTTTTCCATCAGCCAAAAACTATTAAACCCGCATATTGGCAGTTCCTAAAAAAAGGCTCACTGCGTATTCTCAAGGATGCCTTTCCATTTTGCACAGATTCATCTCAACCCCAAATCTGTTATCAACCACAGATTCCAGCCCCATCCTGACATAATCAATTTTGCAAATATCCAGGGGCTTGAATATTCCAACCCCAACCCAGCAGGGACTACGCTCTTATGCAATACTTGTTAAACTTTAAAGTCATCTGTATAGAACCTGTGAGTTCAAGTTCATGTCCTTTGCACAGAAGTACACACGCACGAAAGTAATGATGATGCAAACATTTAACTAATAAAAAAATCTGACGTTTTAAATCTTTTGCTTACCAAAATATTCAATTAATCTTGTATTTCAACAACTTTGACAGTTTCATTATATCAAAAAGCCAATCATTTTCTATTTAAATATTTCTATTTTTTATTTATATAATTATTTACATTAATTAAATACAACTTACATACATTAGATGATAATACAAATATTTATATTAATTAGATACAAGTGACAATTAGATTACCATTTATCATAGAAGTCATAAATCTAGTTTTTCTTATACTAACATTTAAAATTGACTTATGAGTGGAGGTAGGACAATAAAATCAATAATGTTATATTTGTACATGGAGAACTTTTTGATTGGATTTTGATTCAAAATATTTATCATGAAACATTTTAATTATTAAATATGATTAATCATTCAACTAAAACATTATAAAAAATAATAACAAATCTCTATCTATATTTTGATGTTTTAGTTATTATTAAAAATATTTATAGATATTGGACTTTCACTACAATATAATAGAATGTGGTATTTGACATATTTTTCAGAAAATATGAATTAATATTATTTAATGAATTAAACATAGTAAATAATCTAAGTAATTTAAATAACATTAGAAAAAAATCTAAGTGATCTCTTACTTTTTAATTTTTTAAGATTAGTTAAACCAATTTAACCATCCTCATCATAATTATTCATTTTAATATTAAATAGAGATTGTAAATACATTTCTATTAAAATATGTTGTGGTATACATTTTTCTTTTTATATCATATTTACACTATTTTTATTTATATCTAAATATTTTATTTATCTTTTTATATTTTTTTATATAATAATTTGTATGATGATGATGATGATTAACATCCACTAAAACCTAATTGGTCTATCGGACCTTAAGAGGGTAAGCGATTACTTCTGATTCTTTAGAATTTGTTTATGTGCTCAAAAAGCATTAAGAGAAGTTTTCCAAGATTACCATACTTTTGTTGAGTTAAGAGGTTAGGAAGGTTGGTAGTGTGATCAATATTTTGAAAATGAGATCTAATATGGGTATAGGCTGGACAATCTAAGAGAAAGTGCTTTTCATATTCAATCTTTTTAGTGTCACAAAGGTGACACACTCTTTCATCCCATGGCGTTTTAGGAATTGACCAACGCCCAGTTTCACTATGGAGCTCGTGAGAATTTGTTCTTATCTTAGCAATGCTTATTTGTTTCTTTACACTTGGCAAAACAGATAGATAATTTTGATCTTCTAGATTAGAGTTGATTACATCTTTATAATACCTTAATTTTCTTTTTTCCTCTAACTCTTTATCACGCCACATTTTTTCCTTAAATTTTGATTTGACGTTTTTTTTAATAGTATATTTATTTTGCAAAATCGTTTCTTCCATGATTCCCCAATAGTTTAGCCAAGATCGAGCGTCTTTATGCCATCCTCGCTTGAGTCGATGGTGGTTATGACTTGATTTGGAAGCAATTTTAGGTAGCCTCTTGTCTTCCATGTTGTTTAACTTGTTCTTATACATTAGGTATCTAGTCATAGTCATGCTCTCAATAGGGGAGAGGCTAGTTTCTACGAGGAGGATGGGATAGGGCGTATATCCTTTAATTTTGAGATTATAGGTAATAAAATTCTTTTGTATTTGCTCTATCTTTCTCCAGGATTCACGAGAGATACTACAGCCCTGAACTTCACATCCATAAAGAATAACAGGTGTAACAAGAGTCTCAAAGAGGAGTTTATTCTTATCCCAACTCCAAAGTTCAGCTGATTTACAATTGTTTTCAAGCCCATAATAAGCTTTCCATCCCCCAATAATTCTTTTCTCAATGCTATAATTCCAATTAAGCTTGTGGTGAATATCAATTCCAAGATATTTGTATGAATTCACTTCTTCCAAGTTGTTGTTGTCATATACAAAGGTATCATAAGGGATCTTATTGGATTTAATTATCATGACCTAGTCTTATCAGTATTAACAGTCATACCCATATTAGAGCAAAAATCCTTAAAGATTCTTAGTTGGTTTTCAAGATCATAGGGACTGGTTGTATAAATTTATTCTCTTATTAATTATTATTAAAGGTTATAAGTATTATCTAAATGATAATATGACCTTATTTAATTACAGTTTTTCCTACTTTTATATTTTATTTTTATTATTTCAAAATATTATTTATTTTAATCATAAATTTTTTTTACATTAAACTATTTTAATTTTCCAAATTTATTTTCATTTATTATAATAACATTATTTTATTTAATGTGATTGTAACATTACCCTTCTCTTATATGTATGATAACATTATTCTTTTATTTTAATTTTCCAAATTTATTTTCATTTATTATAATAACATTATTTTATTTAATGTGATTGTAACATTACCCTTCTCTTACTTAGTGTATGATACCATTACTTTCTTTAATTTTAGACTAAAATTATTTTTTTTTGGAAAACATAGTCTTCAATTGAATTTTATTAACATTATTTTTTTAATATTTCAATTATTATATTTTAATTTTTTATTAACATTATTTTTTAATATTTCAAATATTATATTTTATATACATATTTTTTTAATATTTTATTTTAATATTTTAGAGTTATAATTATTATAATAGATTTTATTTGATATCATAATAATATTATTTTTCTCTTGAATATATATTTTTAATTTAACTATTAAAGACATGTAGTAGTTATATCACTTTTATTTTATTTATAAATTATGCATAAATAATACATTAAGTATTTTATAATTATTATTGTTATTTATAAATGATATATTAAGTGTTTCATAATATATTCAAGTTTTTAATTTAACTATTAAAGACATGTAGTAGTTATATCACTTTTATTTTATTTATAAATTATGCATAAATAATATATTAAGTATTTTATAATTATTATTGTTATTCATAAATGATATATTAAGTGTTTAATAATTATTATAACTTTTATTTTAAATTATATATGATTAATATATTAAAACATTTCTAAGAGATAGGTATAAGTAATTTTGTTGTTAATTTCACTTGTTTTATATATAGTTGTATTTGAATGTTAATCTATATCACGTCATATTTTATATGTAGTTATACAATTTATATATTTACTTTAATATGATATTTCTTCTTTCTTACAAAAGTATACAAAAAAAAATGTATACATTAAACTAAACAATACAATCATTAATTATTTTTTGGATTTTTATTTAAAATACTATAAAAACAAGGTTGCATGGCAGCTTATACCTGTCGATGAAGTCCTTACCAGTAGGCAATAAGAGATGTATTTGAACAACCAATCACAATTTAGAAAAATGTTTTAAAATAATTAAAAAAATCAAATTGTAATGTTATACGTTTAAAAATGCTCAAAATTATTTTGATCAAACCCCAGCTAATAGACTATCAATAAGATATTCAATACTATATACCACAGCAAGCGGCAAGTATAATAACCAATATCCTTTCGCATTATTTTGAATGATCTAAAAAAAACCAATTTCATAAAACATTTAGATATACATTGTAAAACGCTCAAACTTATATTTAAGGTTAACATTCAAAATTTGTAATAGAAAAATAAAACTTATATTTAAGTTTAACCCTTAAAAAAATTGTGAAAAAAAAATACAAATGTCATCAACTTTGAATTGTACAAAATATTATTTTATTTTATTTTAACTTTAACACTCAAATAATTGTGAAAGAAAAAGTACAATTGTCATCCATTTAAATCCTACATACAAAATATTATTTTATTTTATTTAAATGTGCCTAGGAAAAAGGTACCCATGAGAACAACCATATTTATTTAACAAGATGGGCCCCCAACTTTTGACAATATATATAAAAAAACAAGAAATATTTATTACAATAACATTGGGGAAGTGAAGGCACCGATAAGACTTCAAAGTTTTTGACTAATAAGATATCACATAAATGAGATTTAAAATTTAAAATAAATAAATATTTTTTAAAACTTTGGATAAAGAGGTGTATATTTTATGGTTAACCATGAACTAATAGAAAATCAAACCTAACTCAAAGCTATATACCATACCTATCAACGGGTATAATAATACTATTATTTGAAATACACTATGCTTTAAATTAATGTTCACATTATTTTTTTGAACTCATCCTAATTGAAGAATAATTTACCATATTACTTTTACTACGAGTAAATATTTTTCCACTATAATGAAAATTCTATGTTAGATAAGATTATTTAAATGCTATGTCAAATAAGTTTCTCTAACTAGAATAATTTGCCATATTACTTTTATTACTAATAAATATTTTTCTACTATAATGAGAATTCTATGTTAGATAAGATTATTTAAATGCTATGTCAAATAAATTTCTCTAAGATGCTATGTTAGATAAGATTATAATTGTTAAAGTCAATTAACATATTTTGACATTCTTACTAATTGTTAAATTTAATTATCACATATTTTGACATCCTTGCTTGTGTGAAAAAGTTTGATATCTAATTTGGCCTCAACTTCATATAAATTTTATACAATAAAATATGAGTTAAATGTTAGTATTGATATTGAATTAATTAGGTTTAAGATATAAAATAATTTAATATAGAACTAATGTATTGTGGATTTAAAATGGGTGATTGTAAATATTAAAATGTCATATTAATTTGCTAGGTACTTATGTTTCTTTTCATTTTTAGTAGAAACTCTTTCAATTTTTCTTTTAAGCATGCAAACCTTTTGTTTTGAGAAGGATAGGATTCTTGTATCCTTGTATCCTCTTTCTTGATACTTTCCCTATTTTTTTTATGTTTTTTATATTTTCTCTCTTTAATTATTTTTGAATTTGTTCTCCTTCTCCATACATACACACACATTTTCTTTCACACAATTTTTCAATAATAAATTTTAGGCTCGTATGAAGAATCTTTCATAAAAAGCTTGATACCACCATGATAACAAATGACATGAAGTCTTATGTACCTATGGTTTTTAAAAGTGTTTTCATACTATGGCCTATAGAATTTTTTAAGTCCATATAGATTTAGATTTATTTAGTGTAATTATTTATTTTTCTTATTTTTTAAATTAAGATTTAGAATACATCAACACATTACATGTCCTTGAAACATTACACACAAAAATTAATTTCAAAAGTCCTTTGTTTTACAAAAGACTACAAGTTATACACCTATCCTAGTCTCCTATTACAAGTGATATATACATATATTCCTCTACACGTGCATGCACATATATAATCTATGTGCATGACTATAATATTTATAGTCCTAAGAAGGAAAGCTAATTACCATCTCCATTTGGATTCCTTCTTGTAGTGGAATTGTGATTATTCATATTTTAAAATGTGGTCTTATTAATTTCAAGTGTGGCATATGTAAGGTTAGGTGATGTTGTAGGGTTTAAGTGAAGGACAAAATATAAGAACCCATGTGGCTATATTATTGTGAATTTCATATTTCCATAAGACTTAGGTGTTACAAGTCCTATGTCCTCACAATGTTGAGATTCCAATCTTCATGTACCGAAAAAATTATATTCACCTTTGCAGCATGGGTTATGGGCCTTTTCTTCCTTCGTGTACCGAAAACATTATATTCACCTTTTCAACATGGGTTGTGGGCCTCCTCTTCCTACAACATAGGATTGTAGGTCTTCAAAAGATCCCATATCTTTTTCACCTATACAACCCCATAACTTTGGGAGTTGCAATGTTCATGTAGGCTTGTATTTATCCATAAATTTATTGTTATAAGAGTAAATCAACATTCATATTCATTTTGTGGTTTTTATCTACATTATTATTAACCATTATTAGCTCATTATTGTCGATCAGAATATGCCCAATATGTGAGATACAATGTAACACATCCTTGCAACAATCTAGTTAGTGCAATATAAACCAATGCTTTAACAAAAGTAATCTCTAGTTAACTTGTAGATTTGGTTAACACATATTCAACTAAGAACATCACTCATTGACCAATTAGCCATATGTTACTTGGAAAATATGTTGGCACATGGGAGTTTGAGCTCTATCATATTGCGACCTGAAAATCATGCCAATTTTTAAAGTTAACCCTCCTTTATATTATTAACTCACCACTTGCAAGTAGTTTGATAGAATATTCCTTAAGTATGGATATGATTTCTAACATGTCCCACTAGATTTTGACTTTATGTAGTTATGTCAAAGGATGCTTTTTTTGCACCACATGTAATTAGTGGGAAATTATGACACTAATGTGAATTCATTATTCTTTTGACACCATTTTGTATATATACTTATGTCATCCTTGTAGAAAATATTATGTGACACTCAAGTACTTAACTACATAATCTACTCTTTGAATTAGTTGTTTGGTATTCCCTTTGAGATTTTGTGTCCTATGCTTAGATTTTTTCTATTAGTTCCTTATAATTTACAATGTACCTAGTAATCTTTGTCCTCTATTGGGGTTACAGGGTGCTCAATAACCATCAATTCTACTCCAAGTTTGTTGCTTTGATACTTCTCCTCACTATCCTACTATTAATTAATTAATAAATGCATGCAGGCATGTAAATGCATACTTATGCAAACTTAATTAAATCATTCAGTGGACAATGACACCATAGTTACAGATGCAGGCTTAAGCATGCAAGCAATATTGAACAAGATAGAAACTAATTCAATTCATAACATAAATAGTATTAATTCAACATATTCATAAATAAATCATGAACACTTATCTTTCTATAAATTAACCACCAACTAGCTACAGAAGAAGGATGTTCCGCTCAACAATAGACTCTATGTTGCACTTAATGTCTCTACAACAAATTCCACCTCCAAGTTGAGGCTATGAATCCACAAGAACATATTTATGTATGGATGGATTTAACTCCCTTTACACAATCCAATTTCTAGAATTCTTATTATGTTAACCCCTACAACTATCCCAAACCACTAGCACTCTTTCCCCTCAACCTGCACAACCCAAGGAATGGGATCCCCTTCTCTACTATGTAGTCCCTCGGGCTATCCCATTTCCTTCTAAGGCTCCAACATACACTGGCTACGAAATCTCACTATTGGGATACCATGGATCATTTGTTGTAATTAATTTTCCTCAATGACAACAATTTCCCTCACACATAGTCATAATTTCTGCATAGTTTCATGGCAGTAGTTTCCATAATTTTATCACAATCATAATATGGCCACTTTAACTCAAAGAGAAAAAATACCAGGAGAATGAATGTGCTCTCATGAGAAGTGCATGCATAGGAGAAACCATGTGCTCTCATGAGAAGTGCATGCATATTTCTTTGACCACTAATTCTAAGGTTAAAAGGACTTAGGATAACTATAAATCAAGGTTTAATAAAGATAAGGTTAAAGAACATAGACTAGTAATAAAATAATACTATTTTTCCCTTAGCCTCTAAGCCTCTTTTCTTTCCCCTCTTGTGCAGTCATAGCCCCACATTCTTTTCTCATTCTCCTTCTATAACTTTTAATGTATTCTTTTATTATCATTCAATGTATCATTTTTCATATTACATCATTTGGCTTTTAGCCATTCATCGTGTACACATATACATTATTGATCAGGGTATCAAAATTTGGGTATTACAATCCCCTCCCCCCTATATTTTACACCATCCTTGATGCATATCACTGTTATATACAATAGTTTTTACATCAAATTGTCAAAAAAAATGCAGATATACCTCTCACATTGCATCCTCTAGCTCCCACGTTACTTCTTCAAGGTTGTAGCGGGTCCATTGGACCTTTACTTGCCCTATGGCTCCATTCTTGAACACCATTACCTTCCTATCTAGTATACACAATGGTTATACCTAGAAGTTTCCTTCTGAGTCCACCTAAATCAAAGCCTAATCAATGACATGGTTAAGATCATGCACATATTTTTTCAATAATGACACATGAAACACTTTATGCACTTTTATGGTAGCAGACAATGCAAGTGTGTATGCAACATGTTTTGTCCTATCCAATATCTCAAATGGACCGTAGTATATGACTGCAAGCTTAGTCTAGCTTTCCAACTTCAAAGAAATTTTAATTGGTTTCACTTTAAAAAATACATGCTCCCTAACTTTAAATTCCCTTGGTGTTCTGCTTGGTGTCTTGCCTTTATTTTCATAACTCTTTTGTCTTTCCTATACTACCTTTAAATTCTACTTGATCTTGGTCATTTTCTCTTCCATTTCTCTAAGCAAATTTGGCCCAAGTACTACTCTATATGTTGGATTGTCCCAACTAACTAGAGTATTGTATTTTCTTTCATATAAAGCTTCAAATGGACTCATCTTTAGTGAAGCTTGATATCCATTATTATAGACAAATTCAACTAAATGCAAGTAATCCTCCCACTTGGATGGCTTATCCATCACATACATTCTTAGCATGTCTTCAATCAATTGATTAACTCTATTTTTTTCCCCATCTATTTTAGGATGGTAGGTTGTACAAAAATTCAGATTTGTAACAAAACCCTTGAATAATCCCTTTCAAAATTTTGGAGTAAACTTTGGAATCTCTCTCTATTGCCTCAAAGAATCATGGCACTGAGAACTCACTTCATGAAGGGCTAAAGGAAGATGAAACTATTCACCAGTTGTGGGATTCTATGGAGATTGAAGGTCCAAGCTCCCCTCATTCTGGTGAGGGGTAGGAAGAAGAAGGAAATGTTTGTTTTTACAAGAACTAAAAAATTTGTATTATCCAAAGGCGCGGTCGAAACCGCTGAGGAGTTACAATGTCCTTCAAAATTTAGGCCAATCGAGGGATTCAATTAATCCACTATTATAAACTACTAATGACTATTTCAAATACTCAAACTTCACATATAACAACCTTACTGAATATACTCGGAAAAAAACTCTGAGGATAAAAGTGAAGACACACTACATCTACATTAACCTGTTGGGGAAGAGATCATTGATTTGGATGACTTACAGGCCTGACTTCATGTTATCATTGGTTGATATGTGGCATCTGATGTCTTCTTTTTTCTTACTACTGTCCAACTTTCATTTGCATTTGTTGAGGTACTTGTGATGCACGAATTTTCTGGATTGTCTTGATATGGAGCTTCTATTTTTTCTTCATCCAACACCTCAACATCTTCAGTTAGATCTGCCCAGCTAGCTGATAGTTGAGGAGAAGATATTAATCGAGGTCCCTCATCATAAATATGAGGAGAAGACACCTCATTCATCAACTTTTGAGACGAAGTTGGCAGAGGAGAAAGATCTGGATGAGAGATCTTTTCGCTGGATTGAGGGGGCTTCGAGATTACTTGATGGTGAATATTTGATCCCACTCACCAGGTGGATTTTCAAGGATTTTGGTTCTTCTTAGGCCCTTTGGGACAATGGGATGCAAGATGTCCCGTTTCAAAACAAGATCTGCAACGCAAGGAAATTCTCTCATAGTCTAGCTTCTGAGACTAAGAATAATTTTTACCAGTAAGAATAACTTTGGTTGGGAATCCTTTACTGAAGTCCATTTCCACGCAGATGCGTGCAAAAGTGGAGGTGTTGTGCCTTGAAGTTTCACAACTTTCAAAGTGGAGCTTTCCCATAGCCGAACCAATGGCTTCAAGCGAGGGTAAACCCCATAAATGCAAAGGGAGGTTAGGAAGCCTCACCCAAACAGGAGCTGAGGAGAGACTGTCAGAAGCTGGATTGAAAGGAGACCGAGGTTTCATGAACAAACCTGAATTGCCCCAAAACCACGGGTTTGACCTAAGAATCAGATCGTGATCTTCCTCAATGTCGAACTCAACAATGAAGTAACCTCTAGCGCAAGGATGAATGAAAGCGTATTGTTGCATGATAGGAATCCAGGTGGTTGTGATCCAACTGTTGAGATCAACTAACTTTGGCCAAAAACTGTTGAAACAACAAACCAAACTCACGGATCTGTAGTATTCTTCCTCTTCCTCGGCATATTGACCCATAGGAATGAGAAGGGGGGGAGCTTCCTTGACCAAAAGAGATGACAGAGAGAGATTTGAGTTTCGTTGAACAACCTCATGGAAAGAGGCCCTGGATTTTGGAGTTTAAACTGGCCTAGACCCTGATATGGAGGGAAAATCCCCACCGCCTGGGGCTCCCACAGAGTGGGACACGACCGCAACCATTGAGGGAGAAGGAGAATGGCTGCAGGCCCACCGCCTGGCCAGGGATAAACCCCAGCCACCGCACACCAGGGGAAGAGCGACACCATATTGTTTTTTTTTGTATGCAAATCAAAGATAATTTCACAATAAACAATAGAAAGAAGAAGGCAATGTTAATTGTTGCACCTCTTTTGTCACCTAAATGAGCAAAATAGAGATGCTTACAAGACCAGTTGGGTTAGCTAGGCAAGACAGCAGTGAATGCAAGAGTTAGAAACATCAGGCTTATGATATAAACAAAAGACTAAACTAAGAACAAAAAGAAAGACAAAATTAGAGTGCATAAGGACATTAGAACAAGAAATAAACAACACTCATGCCACCAATGGAAATGATTGTATTAGTGGAAAGAAAAAAACAAAGAGAAAGGGAGATGTATGGGTCCCCTCTTCCTCTAAGGGAGGGCTCTTGGACCCCCAAAGATTGAGCTCTTCTTACAAGTAACAAACTAGAATGAAATGGTGAAGAGAATCCAAAGCACATTGACTCAAGAGGTGATATGAATGGATAAATGAAATGGTCCTTGCATGCTCTTGATGAGGAAAGAGGATCCTCCAAGAGAAAATAAGTAGCATAACAATACAAATGAATTCCTTGAAAATATAGTGCACCCATGGCCTCCTTATATAGCATAGCTTTGAGGCATTACGTAACCAACTCTTAGTGTGAACAAGGGGCCCTTTAAGGCACCCTTATGTCTTTGACCAACCCCCCAGTCAGATTCAGCCGAGATTTGGATGTCAAATCGACTTGGAAGATGAACCAAAAGTGGGTGGAAGGCCGACCAATATCATAAATGTGTCGTTCTAAGGGGTGCGTGGTTTTTGCATCCACAGTCGCGCATCGTGCGCATGTGCGCTTTTCTTGCGTTTCTGGATGGCACATGTGCACGCGCTCCTTGTGTAGTCTTAGTGCATGCTGATTTTATAGCTGGTTGTATAGTTTTGGAACTTTTGGAAATGCATTTTTGATCCATGAGTGAACTAATGAGTGTTTTGATGTTGGATTCATGTGACCATTTGCAGATGAAATTCCAGTGATAACAGATGCCCCCTGATGTGTGAGGGTAGGAGCATACGTATAGCCGAAATACATCAATGTTTCTTCTACTGAGAGTACCATTGTAAGAAAGAGTGTTGTGGGGAGTATCAAGAGTGACCCATTGGAGGGAAATGGGAACCTGTAAGATCCAAACCTTTTGCAAGGGATGAAAACAAAACTATGTGCAAACGAGGCGGGCATGCCCCATGCTCGTGTTATGTAACTCAAAAATGTGTAATATAGTAACTGAAGTTGTGTGTTGATGTAGATCACTGCAGTGCCCTCCGAGGCAGTTTGATAATAACAGAGGAAAATTCTGATGGTGAACCAACTCTGAAAAAGGTAAGGACACCTGTGAGAAGTGTCGATAATGGGTAGACATTGATAGGCTATCTGATTTCAGAGGTCTTTGGCATATAAAAAAATAACTGCAATAGTCACAAAGTAAGACCCACTGCCACATGATAAAGTGTTGAAGTCGAAGGTCATAGAGGTCAACGACAGTAGAGAGCAATGATGGTTCTCTCTGTGTCGTCTGAGACTCCTCATTGGAAAGGTAATGAGAGTCAAGATATTGTCGCCTATCTGGAAACTGTGATGGTGTTGAAAGAAAGGGAGACGCGACTTCAAGAAGTGGAGTGCTTCATGAAATCCACTGGATAAGATCAGGAACTGGATAAGATAAGTAACATGGACGAAGTCAGGAAGTGGTGAGACTCGAGACTGCCCTTGGTTGGGAATAAAGGGCTTGTGGCAACAACTGTGAAACTGAGCCTAGTGTCAGGGGGATGACTAGGCGTGGGTTAAATTGTGCCAGAGGCATGACAAAGTGGACAAACTCAGAGATCAGGGGTACATGGATGGTGAGATACTCAAGGTTTATGGGCAATGTCAACAGGAGTAGAAGATAATGGATTCCCCAACCAAGGGCGACACGGGTTGCTTTGCCAGAGGAAGAAGGTCGCCAAAGGTGACGACAAAAAGATATATAAATGCTGGAAACAAAGACTTTTTACAATCACCAAATAAATAAAGAATCATTGGGATGATTGTACAGATATAGAAACGGGTGCCCCAGTGCGAGATGGCTTGGACTGTGAGGGCGCAAGTGGAGGGAAAAACAGGTGGAGGCCCCGTAGGTGGGTTTCTGTATGAGGTAAAAAGGAGTGGAGGGCAATCTGTAGATGGGCAAACTGATTATAGGTTAAATGGATGGTTAATGATACTGCGGAGGTGCAGTCAAAATAGAACCATGATGAGAGAACCTGGGAGTCCATTGGGCGGGCTAGAAAAATGAGGAGAAGGAGTATGTGGATGATTCTCAAAAAACCGTAAGACTATTAGGACTCCCATCCCTAAAGGGTGAAAACAACGTGAGTGTCAAGTGCCAAGGGGGACTATGAATGGGACAACTCATGTGAGGGAGAGTGCTATCGGGTGACAGTACCAAAATGCGGGAGAGGTGAGAGTACTGCAGAGCCGAAGATAGGGACCCTAAAGGCAAATGTCAGAGGGTGTGATTGGAGATACAATTGAGATTCAGAGGGAATAATTACATGCCAGTGTCAATCATATACTTGAAGGGACCATGCTGGTGTGTGATGACCAACTACTTGCACACATGAAAACCAACTACCCGACGTGAGCAATATCTGAAAATAAAGAACATGTAACAGTTATTTGATAATGTGTGAATATAAGCATGCGTACCTGAGTGTGCTAAAAGAAGGCCCCTCGAGGGCCAATGATGGATCTTGACCCGGGGAATGGAAAGATGTAGGTGGCGAGATTATGATACCGTGATTGAAGACGGATCGAAAAATGGATGCCCGACACTCCTAGAATTAGGTCTGGAAGTTTGGCAAAAGGGACTATATAGCTGTAGGGCCCACAATGCCACCTCATTTGTACCTGTTGTCTTATTGAGTGGACGAGCGATTTTAGAGGAGATTTGGAGATTCTCGGAGATCTAGTTAGGCGATCTAGATTCTACGAGTGTCAGTTTAGTGGTCGGATCCTCCTACATACTAGTTAGGATTTCATTTTTGGGCAGGGGTTGTACGAATGACCGTACAGGGGTTTTTATGAGTGTGGGCCCCCCAATGCACGGCTATAATTGGGAGAGCCATGCATGGGGGTGCTCGAAGGGGAAAAATAGGCATGCATGGAATGCGTGCATGTTTGAAGCACAGCGATGCATGCATGTGCGTTTGTGTTTCTGACAGTTGTGCATGTGTGTGCACCTGTGGTGTGAATAGGCGCACACTTGTGCGCGCCTGTATGTATGATAGGGGTGCATGGGTGCGCCTCTGTATGGCCAACAAGCGTGCATGATGGAGCGACTATGGGATGAAGAGGTGCGCATATGTGCGCGCCTGTGGGGATAAATGTCATGCCTTTGAGGCAAAGCAAAGGGGTAAAAAAATTATCATTTTGTAGAGATTTGAATGCTTTTATGGGTTGTGATGGTTGATCAATTAATGTATATGTGGATGTAGGTGATCATTTGGACGATGTCGATTCATTGGAGAGAGAGGGATTGGTCACACATGAGCGAGGCAGTGAGGGATGAGGAGCCGACGATCTGAGATACTTTAGCAGCTTGCGGGCTGTTGAAGTTTTTTGAGTGCTCGCTAGTGCAGGCACATGAGTATTTATTGCAGTTCCTTATTGTGATGTGGAGTCTGGATCAACATTGATTCACTGTGTGAGGTGAGGAGTTGACCTTCACTACGGTGGAGGATATATATTTCTTGACTGGGCTCCCTTTTCGGGGAACCCTTCCACCGACGGAGCCCGTGTTACTGGGGGATGGACAGTTAGCTACCTTAGCTCTGAGGTATTGTTCGAGGGAGAACTTCATGCTGGGTTCTGTGGTTAGCATTGGGGTGATGGATTCCCTTGTACATCATTGTGTGGCAGTGATGGTTGTGAGAGTCTATGGGTCTCTCGTGACTCAGCGGATCAATGGGGGTCAGCTGAGGGTGTTGCAGAGGGCGTTGGTAGGTGAGCATTTTGCCTGGGGCGCGATGTTGCACGCCAAGATGGTAGGGCAGCTGGATAGGTGTCGAGTTGCTGACTCAAGGGAGTTCGTCTTTGGGTCCATCTTGGTGGCGTGGTTCTTGGAGAGGGTGTCAATGTTGCACCCTAGGGTATTGTTGGATGCACCAGGTGTGCGTGAGCCATGACTGAGGTAGTGGGCAACGATTTTGGTTCACCATGGTGGTGGGGAGGGAGGCCATTACTTTACAGCCGAGGCTACACGGGTGTGGCATCATATGCCACAAATCATACTTCGCTATCCATATTTTAGGGTGGATTTATGGGATGATCCGGAGATAGTGCTACCTCCTGGGGAGGTGTTCGACCACAGAGGTATGATGTTAAATTTGATGTTTGGATATTTAGATAGTATAGCATTGTATTTTATGTATGGGTTGATGTCAATGTTATCATGTGTTTGTTGTGTGTGCAGATGTGGGACCTCGCGGGCGTGAGGTTGAGTTGGTTAGAGCGTCAGCTCATTAGGGGCCGGTGAGACCTTTGCACGGAGGGCCATGGGCAGGAGAGAGACGGCGACGGGATGATATTGGGGCGAGGCCCACTACTGACGAGAGAGTAGGTGGGAGGCATAGTTTTGATGATCCGGGTGCAGGGCCATCACATGCTCCTCCGACAGGGGTCGTGGGAGATTTTGAGGATTTTCACCGTCAATTAGAGGCGGTACTACAGGGAGTGTCTGAGGGCATGTGGAAGCGCATCCAGGATGAGGGAGTTCTAGAGCAGTGTGTGGGCTTACCGGCAGAGTTGTGGACGTTGATCTGCAGAGCAGCGGTAGCAGGGGAAGCGATGACTAACAGGTTGCCCCCAGGACCCGAGGGACCCCTAGCTGGTGGGGCACCTCCTCCTGAGAGAGGACCGGGTGGTGGTGCTCTAGAGGCGCCATGAGGGCCTCGATATATGTATTTTTGTGTTTATATAGGCTGGTGAGCCCATGTTGTATATGGTGATGTGGCACCTTTTGTATCTATAGGGGTGAGGTGGTTCACCTACCTATGGGTATTGTACTTGATGTACTAATTTTTGTAAACATTGATGGTACGTTGACCGATATATATATATATATA
>JASDQU010307940.1:126553-136707 GCA_032191745.1 Picea mariana
CCAAGTGGATTTTCAAGGATTTTGGTTCTTCTTAGGCCCTCTAGGACAATGGGATGCAAGATGTCCCATTTCAAAACAAAATCTGCAATGCAAGGAAATTCTCTCATAGTCTAGCTTCTGAGACTAAGAATAATTTTTACCAGTAAGAATAACTTTGGCTGGGAATCCTTTACTGAAGTCCATTTCCACACAGATGCATGCAAAAGTGGAGGTGTTGTGCCTTGAAGTTTCACGACTTTCAAAGTGGAGCTTTCCCATAGCCAAACCAATGGCTTCAAGCAAGGGTAAACCCCAGAAATGCAAAGGGAGGTTAGGAAGCCTCACCCAAACAGGAGCTGAGGAGAGACTATCAGAAGCTGGATTGAAAGGAGACTAGGGTTTCATGAACAGACCTGAATTGCCCCAAAACCACGGGCCTGACCTAAGAATCAGATCACGATCTTCCTCAATGTCGAACTCAACAATGAAGTAACCTTTAGCGCAAGGATGAATGAAAGCGTGTTGTTGCATGATAGGAATCCAGGTGGTTGTGATCCAACTGTTGAGATCAACTAACTTTGGCCAAAAACTATTGAAACAACAGACCAAACTCACAGATCTGTAGTATTCTTCCTCTTCCTTGGCATCTTGACCCATAGGAATGAGAAGGGGAGGAGCTTCCTGAACCAAAAGAGATGACGAAGAGAGATTTGAGTTCCGTTGAACAACCTCATGGAAAGAGGCCCCAGATTTTGGAGTTTAGACTGGCCTAGACCCTAATATGGAGGGAAAATCCCCATCGCCTGGGGCTCCTGCAGAGTGGGACACGACCGCGACCATTGAGAGAGAAGGAGAACGGTTGCAGGCCCGCCATGCGGCCAGGGCTAAACCCTACCTGCCGCGCACCAGGGGAAGAGCGACACCATATTGTTTTTTTTGTATGCAAATCAAAGATAATTTCACAATAAACAATAGGAAGAAGAAGGCAATGTCAATCTTTGTTGCACCTCTTTTATCACCTAAATGAGCAAAATAGAGATGCTTAAAAGCCCAGTTAGGTTAGCTAGGCAAGACAACAGTGAATGCAAGAGTTAGAAACATCGGGCTTATGATATAAACAAAAGACTAAACTAAGAACAATAAGAAACACTAAGTTAGAGTGCATAAGGACATTAGAACAATAAATAAACAACACTCATGCCACCAATGGAAAGGATTGTATTAGTGGAAAGAAAACACCAAAGAGAAAGGGAGATGTATGGGTCTCCTCTTCCTCCAAGGGAGGGCTCTTGGACCCTCAAAGATTGAGCTCTTCTTACAAGTAACAAACGAGAATGAAATGGTGAAGAGAATCCAAAGCACATTCACTCAAGAGGTGATATGAATGGATAAATGAAATGGTGCTTGCATGCTCTTGATGAGGAAAGAGGATCTTCCAAGAGAAAATAAGCAGCATAATAATACAAATGAATTCCTTGAAAATATAGTGCACCCATTTCCTCCTTATATACCATAGCTTTGAGGCATTACGTAACCAGTTCTTAGTGTGAACAAGGGGCCCTTTAGGGCACCCTTAGGTCTTTGACCATCCCCCTAGTCGGATTCAGCCGAGATTTGGATGTCAAAACGACTTGGAAGCTGAACCAAAAGTGGGTGGAAGGTCAACCAATATCATAAATGCGTCGTTCTGAGGGGTGCGTGGTTTTTGCGTCCACAGTCGTGCATGTGCACTTTTCTTGCGTTTCTGGATGGTGCATGTGCGCGCGCTCCCTGTGTAGTCTTAGCGCATGCTGATTTTATAGCTGGTTGTATAGCTTTGGACCTTTTGGAAATGCATTTTTGGTCCATGAGTGAACTAATGAGTGTTTTGACAATGTTGGATTCCTGTAACCATTTGCAGATGAAATTCCAGTGATAACAGATGCCCCCTGATGTGTGAGGGTAGGAGCATACGTATAGCCGAAATACATCAATGTTTCTTCTACTGAGAATACCTTTGTAAGAAAGAGTGTTGTGGGGAGTATCAAGAGCGACCCATTGGAGGGAAAGGGGAACCTGTAAGATCCAAACCTTTCGCAAGGGGTGAAAACAAAACTATGTACAAATGAGGCGGGCATGCCCCATGCTCGTGTTATGTAACTCAAAAATGTGTAATACAGTAACTGAAGTTGTGTGTTGATGTAGATCATTACAGCGCCCTCCGGGGCAGTTTGATAATAACATAGGACAATTCTGATGGTGAACCAACTCTAAAAAAGGTAAGGACACTTGTGGGAAGTGTCGATAATGGGTAGACATTGATAGTCTATCTGATTTCAGAGGTCTTCGACATATATAAAAATAACTGCAATAGTCACAAAGTAAGACCCACCTCCACATGATAAAGTGTTGAAGTCGAATGTCATGGAGGTCAACGACAGCAGAGAGCAATGATGGTTTTCTATGTGTCGTCCGAGACTCCTCATTGGAAAGGTAATGAGAGTCAAGATACTGTCGCCTATATGGAAACTGTGATGGTGTCGAAAGAAAGGGAGACATGACTTCAAGAAGCAGAGGGCTTCATGAAATCCACTGGATAAGATCAGGAACTGATGAGTAACATGGACGAAGTCAGGAAGTGGTGAGACTTGAGACTGCCCTTGGTTGGGGATAAAGGGGGTGTGGCAGCAACCGTGAAACTGGGCCTAGTGTCAAGGGGACGACTAGGCGTGGGTTAAATTGTGCCAGAGGCGTGACAAAGTGGATAAACTCAGAGATCATGGGTACATGGATGGTGAGACACTCGGGGTTTATGGGCGATGTCAACAGGAGTAGAAGATAATGGATGCCCCAACCAAGGGCGACATGGGTTGCTTTGCCAGAGGAAGAAGGTCGCCAAAGGTGACGACAAAAAGCCATGTAAATGTTGGAAACAAAGACTTTTTACAATTACCAAATAAATAAAGAATCATTGGGATGATTGTACAGATACATAAACGGGTGCCCCAGTGCGAGATGGCTTGGCTTGTGAGGGCGCAAGTGGAGGGAAAAACAGGTGGAGGGTGGGGGCCCCGTAGGTGGGTTTTTGTATGAGGTAAAAGGAGTGTAGGGAAATCTGTAGATGGGAAAACTGATTGTAAGTGAAATGGATGGTTAATGATATTGTGGAGGTGCAGTTAAAATAGAACCATGATGAGAGAACCTAGGAGTCCATTGGGCAGGCTAGCAAAATGAGGAGAAGGAGTATGTGGATGATTCTCGAAAAAGCATAAGACTATTAGGACTCCCATCCCTAAAGGGTGACAACAACATGAGTGTCAAGTGCCAAGGGGGACTATGAATGGGACAACTCATGTGGGGGAGAGTGCTACCGGGTGACAGTACCAAAATGCGGCAGAGGTGACAGCACTACAGAGCCGAAGATAGGGACCCTAAAGGCAAATGTCGGAGGGTGTGATTGGAGATGCAATTGAGATTCAGAGGGAATAATTACATGCCAGTGTCAATCATATACCTGAAGGGACCACGCTGGTGTGTGATGACCAACTACCTGCACACATGAAAACCAAATACCCGACGTGAACAATATCTGAAAATAAAGAACATATAACAGTTATTTGATAATGTGTGAATATAAGCATGCGTACCTGAGTGTGGTAAGAAAAAGGCCCCCCAGGGGCCGATGATGGATCATGACCCGGGGAATGGAAAGATGTAGGTGGCGAGATTCTGATCCCATGGCCGAAGATGGATAAAAAAATGGACACTCGACGCTCCTGGAATTAGGTCTAGAAGTTTGGAAAAAGGGACTATATATAGTTGTAGGGCCCACAATGCCACCTCATTTGTACCTGCTATCTTATTGAGTGGACGAGCGATTTTAGAGGAGATTTGGAGATTTTGGGAGATCCAGTTAGGCGATCCAGATTCCACAAGTGTCAGGTTAGTGGTCAGATCCTCCTGCATACTAGTTAGGATTTCATTTTTGGGTAGGGGTTGTATGGATGACCGTACAAGGGTTTTTATGAGTGTGAGCCCCCCAGTGCGTGGGAGATTGAAAGATTCTTGTGAACATGTGCACGGCTATAATTGGGAGAGCCGCGCATGGGGGCGCTCGAAGGGGAAAAACAGGCATGCATGCAATGTACGCCTGTTTGAAGCACATCAACACATGCATGCACGTCTATGTTTCTGACAGTTGCGCATGTGTGCGCGGCTGTGGTGTGAACAGGCGCACACTTGTGCATGCCTATATGTATGACATGGGCGCATGGGTGCGCCTCTGTATGGCCAACAAGCGCGCATGATGGTGCGACTGTGGGATGAACAGGCGTGCATGTGTGCACGCCTGTGAGGATAAATGTCGTGCCTTTGAGGCAAAGCAAAGGGGTAAAATTTTTATCTTTTTGTAGAGATTTGAATGTTTTTATGGGTTGTGATGGCTGATCAATTAATGTATATGTGGATGTAGGTGATCATTTGGATGATGTTGATTCATTGGAGAGAGAGGCATTGGTCACGCCTGAGGGAGGCAGTGAGGGATGAGGAGCCAGCGGTCTGAGATACTTTAGCAGCTTGCGGGCTGTTGAAATTTTTTGAGTGCTCCCTGGTGAGAGCACAGGAGTATTTATTGCAGTTCCTTATTGCGATGTGGAGTATGGATTGGCACTGATTCATTGTGTGGGGTGAGGAGTTGACCTTCATTGCGGTGGAGGATATATATTTTTTGACTGGGCTCTCTTTTTGGGGAACCCCTCCACCAGCGTAGCCCGTGTTACCGGGGGATGGGCAGTTGGCTACCTTAGCCTGGAGGTATTGTTCGGGGGAGAAATTCATGTCAGGTTCTTTGGTTAGCATTGGGGCGATGGATGCCCTTGTACATCGTTGTGTGGCAACGATGGTTGTGAGAGTCTATGGGTCTCTCGCGACTCAGCAAATCAATGGGGTCAGCTGAGGGTGATGCAGAGGGCATTGGCAGGTGAGCATTTTGCCTGGGGTGCGATGTTGCACGCCAAGATGGTAGGGCAGTTGGATAGGTGTCGAGTTGCTAACTCAGGGGAGTTCGTCTTTGGGCCCATCTTGGTGGTGTGGTTCTTGGAGAGGGTGTCGATGTTGCGCCCTAGGGTACTGTTGGATGCACCAGGTGTGCGCGAGCTGCCACTGAGGCGGTGGGCGCGATTTTGGTTCACCATGGTGGTGGGGAGGGAGGCCATTACTTTACGACTGAGGCTGCACGGGTGTGGCATCAGATGCCACAAATCATACTTCGCTATCCATATTTTGGGGTGGATTTCCAGGATGATCCGGAGATAGTGCTACCTCCTGGGGAGGTGTTCGACCACACAGGTATGATGTTAAATTTGATGTTTGGATCTTTAGATAGTATAGCATTATATTTTATGTATGAGTGGATGTCGATGTTATTGTGTGTTTATTGTGTGTGCAGATGTGGGACCTCACGTGCGCAAGGTTGAGTTGGTTAGAGCGTCGGCTCGTCAGGGGCTGGTGAGACCCCCGTAGGGAGGGCCACAGGAAAGAGAACGATAGCGACGGGATAATGTTGGGGCGAGGCCCACTGCTGACGAGAGAGCAGGTGGGAGGCGTCGTTTTGATGATCCGGGTGCAGGGCCATCACATGCTCCTTCGGCGGGGGGCAAGAGATATTTTGAGGATTTTCACTGTCGATTAGAGGCAGCACTACAGAGAGTGTCTGAGGGCATGTGGAAGCGCATCCAGGACGAGGGAGTTCTGGAGCAGTGTGTGGGCCTACCGACAGAGTTGCAGATGTTGATCCGCAGAGCAGTGGTAGCAGGGGAAGCGATGACTGGCAAGCTGCCCCCAGGACCCGAGGGACCCCTAGCTGGTGGGGCACCTCCTTTTGAGAGAGGACCGGGTGGTGGTGATCTAGAGGTGCCATGAGGGCCTCGATATATGTATTTTTGTGTTTATATAAGCTAGTGAGCCCATGTTGTATATGGTGATGTGGCACCTTTTGTATCTATGGGGGTGAGGTGGTTCACCTATCTATGGGTATTGTACTTGATGTACTAATTTTTGTAAACATTGATGGCACGTTGATCGATATATATATATATATATATATATATATATATATATATATATATATACATTTTTGGGATCTTTGTGGTGTTTACATGTGTTGATGGTTATTATTGCTTTTGATGATGTCTGATTGATATGATGTGACAGATTTTGTATGTATGTGTGATGGGATCTTAATGTGATAAATGTCAATCTAACACTAGGTTAGCCATATTATCTGTTGTCTGATTAAATTGTCTTGGAATATGTGTAAATGTAATTGAATCAAACTGTCGGGATAAAAGTCTAACTTGTAGGTATTTGCGAAAGAGGCAAGGATCGCGGACATGGTACACATTGTTGAGTTGGAGGAGGACGAGTTAGAAATCGAGTAAGACGCTTAGATAACGAATGTGGCGGTTATCGTCTTCTGCGAGGAGGCCAATGACGATTGTGTATTCGGTTTGGTTGTTGGTTGTTGAGCCCAAACATATGCTGTTGGAGTGGATCAGTTCATGTGAGGGAGAATAGAGGGCCCAAGCAGCTAAAACGAGATTCTGTGTCCACCGGCTAGCTCTGTCGGCGTAACCGATGTGGTAGGTAGATGGAGGAGGCATCTGTCAATAACACAAATGGTGGATTAGACGTAAGGCATGGAAAAGAAGACTAAAAACTCTAAAAAAAGTGTACAAAAAAAACAAGCCTAGTGTAGAATGGCTACGCTCAGGCGCAAAATTTCTTTTAAGCACAACCCGTTGACGGGTTCTTTGAGAGGGTGACCTTCGGGGGAGGCCAGGATGTAGGCGCCTTTAGTGAGGCAATGTTGGATGATATAAGGTCCATGCCATAACGATTCAAACTTTCCATGGCCGAGGGTATTGTGAGCGATATCGTAAGCAAGGACGAGGTCACCTTCGTTAAATGACCGAAGGTTGACATGGCGATCAAAGGTGGCCTTCGACCACTTTTTGGCTACCTCATTGTGCTGTAATGAAGACCAACAGTCTTCATTCAGCGACTCTAAGTTCAACAAACGTTGTTCCATCGGAGTAGTGTCGGGTAATAGCTCAATAAGGATGCGTAATGTGGGGATTTCTCATTCGATGGGGAGAGTGGCCTCAACCCCATGGACTAGATGGAATGGTGTGAAACCAGTGGCAGTTTTAACTGTTGTGCGATAAGCCCACAGTGTGGAAAACAACATAAGGTGCCAATTGGTCTTATGTTTGTTTACTGTGTGCTACAACATGGTCTTGAGGACCTTGTTGACCACTTCTACCTGTCCATTGGACTAAGGGTAGTACAGGGAGGCGAACTCGTGGGAGAAGCCTAACCTGGAGGAGAGTTCGATGAAAATCTCATTCTTGAAGTGTTTCCCATGATCGGAGACTAACTGTAGGGGAAATCCAAAGCGGTAGATGACGTGGTTAAAGAAAAAATGTGCTACAGTGTCAAGGGTGTTGTTGAAGGTAGGCATAGTTTCAGCCCACTTGGTGAAGTAATCGACTGCAACAATGATGTATTTGTGTCCATTGTTAGATGAAGGGTTGCAAGTCATGAATTCTATGTCCCATTTGCAAAAGAGGCCGGCAGTTATGACTGGGTGTAGAAGAATGGGTGGTGCTCATGCTTTGTGGGCATAGAGCTGACATTTGTCACATTGCTTTACAACGTGGATGCAATCGTGGAATAATGAGGGCCAAAAATAGCCTGCTTGAATGATTTTTTGGGCAGTAGACATCCCAAAGAGGTGACCACCGCATGCACCACTGTGGCAGTCATTCAAGACTCTATCGGCTTCGTCAATGGTTAAACATCGACGAAGTATGGTGTCGACCCCCCGCCGATATAAGATATCACCGATAAGGAGGTATCGGGGGGCCTAGTGCTGAATACGTTGACGATCGTCCCTGGAGAGGTGGTTTCCGAACTTCTGTGTTCGAAGGTAGACGAGGAGATTGTCGTACCAAGGATCATCCGAGGGGATGTAAAAGAGATGTTCACCGGGGAAGTCGATATTGATGGGGGTACTGGTAGTATCGGAAGGAAATGTCGTAATGATTTCGGCAAGTACGAGGCCTTTCTTGCTCTTGGGTGTGGAAAATTCTAGGTCGTACTTCTGAAGGTTGATGATCCATCGGGAAAATTTGCCATTAATTTGTCGGCGATTGAGCAAGTAGTGCATTGGGTTGGAATATACAACGACTTTGGTACTTTGAAGCAAGATGTAATGGCGCAATTTCTGGACTACGAGGACAACTGGGAGGGTGAGTTTCTCTTCGTGATTGTATTTCAAGGGTGGCCCTGAAAGGCTTTTACTAACATAATAAATGAAATGCTCCCAGTCATCATCCCCTAATTGGACGAGAACTCCTGCTACGAAGACGACTGAAGTCGATAAGTAGAGGATATAGTCGCGGTTATAGTCGGGTGGACTAATCAATGGGGCATTGGAGAGGTCCGCTTTGAGATCATCAAAAGCATTTTGGGCGTGTTTGTCCCACTGGAATGGGATATCATGACGTAAGAGGCGAAGGAAACCATGTGCCCGAGTGGTGTAATCGTGGACAAGTTGGCATAAAAATTTAGCTTTGCCTTGTAGGCTTTGTAGTTGGTGTAAATTCCGTGGTGGGGGAATTTACGTGATGGCTTGGACCTTGAGGGGGTCAACTGTGATGTCGTGTTGGGAGACGACGGTGACGCAAAATATGCATTTGAGGGGATTCAATCGGATATCATACTGACGACACCTGTGAAATACAATGCGTAAGTCATTTAGGTGTTGAGTGCATTTTTTGGATCGAGCGGTGATATCGTCCAAGTAGGCGAGAATTATTTGAGCCAGATCATGAAAAATGTATGTCATGGCGCGTTGGAAAGTGGCTCCCGCATTCTTGAGGCTGAAAGGCATGACACGATATGAAAAGGTACCCCAAGGGGTAGTGAATGCGGTTTTGTATTGATTGGCTGGGTGGATCTGAATTTGGTTGTAGCCCGAGAAGCCATCCATGAAGGACAAAGCCTCGTGGCCGGCACAATCATCGATAATTTGGTCAATGAAGGGCATTGGAAAATTTTCTTTAGGACAAGCATAATTGAGGTTGCGAAAATCCGTACAAACATGAATAGTGCCCTATTTTTTTTTTACCGGGACAGGGTTGGAGACCCATGACATATATGCAATGGGGTATATGAACCCTACAACGCGTAATTTGTCAATCTCGGCTTTGGTGGTTGCTTCTTTGGATGGGTGTAATGGACGTTTCTTTTGTCGTATGGGGGTAATATCAAGCCATGTGTCGATACGATGTTCGACAATAGAGGGATCGAGACCGGGCATTTCTGTGTATGATCAGGCGAAAATGTCCCGGTATTCCTGGAAGAGGGCTTTATAAGCGATTAGTTTTTCAGGAGAGCAAGAAACGCCGATGGTGATCTCCTATAAGATGTCAGGTTTGATGGAAATATCAATTTTGACAGTGGGGGAAATGTTGGCCATATTGTCTTCTTCAAAAGCGTCGAGGGCAGGGATAGGTTTATTGAACCAATCTATGTGCCTGGGGGGAAGAAAATCTTTGGTTTCGATTGCATACATGGAGTTATGTTTAAGAGGCATAAAGATGCATTGTGAGAGAAAGAGCGCTCGGTGATGGAGCGGATCCCATGGGAAATCGGGGGTGGTTAATTCCTCGAGGATGTCTTCGTCGCAGTGGAACTGTCAAGAATATAGTGGATCCGAGGGAACAACACCAGTGACTGTCACCACGTGGTTATCTTCAGGTGATGAAGAGGTAGGGAGGGTGATGCAGGGGGGTTGCGATGGTTCACTCGACATGAACCAAATATCAAGATACTGTGGGTTGAAAATGGTAGTTGGGCGTAGAATTTCTATGGGGAAATGAATTGGAGAATTGGGGGGATTTGGGGGAAAATCCTTGTCCAGGCTATCTATGAACCACGGAGGAGTGGGAAGTCCCTCCGACTCAAGGGAGAAGATATAAACAATATCTGGAGAGGGAGTAGGGGGAACTACAGGCAGCGTTGGCATTGGGGGGATGGGAGGGGTTTGGATAGGGGTCATTTGACGACGCCTATATTCAATGATCATGGGACACTGATATGTGAAGTGATCAAGTGATTCACACAAAGCGCAA